>VXBL01018527.1:188999-232204 GCA_013400195.1 Aramus guarauna
ATTGTACATGTTTCCATGATAGATTAATAACATTCAGCTGGAGTTTTATATTGGACACCACATGAAATGTCAAATTCTTACAGGAACACATATTTTGACAGTACATTGATATTTGCATAGTATCAATAACCAGCACAACTGACACAGACCAAGGAGTCCTTAAAAGTATTTGGCACATTACGAAAGAGAGAAAGAGAGAAAGAGAGAAAGAGAGAAAGAGAGAAAGAGAGAGAGAAAGAGAGAGAGAGAGAAAGAGAGAGAGAGAGAAAGAAAGAGAGAAAGAGAGAAAGAGAGAGAGAAAGAGAGAGAGAAAGAGAGAGAGAAAGAGAGAAAGAGAGAAAGAAAGTGCAGTAACCAATTATTCTTTTATACTGCAGTTACATTGTTGTGACTCTTGGTGTCAGGTGAGTAATTATTTATGCCTAAAAAAGAAGAAAGAAATTTATAGTGTGTAAAAACTTTGGGAAAAGAAGAGTAAAGTTGTACTTCCCAAGTTTAGATACGTAATTCAAGATACCTCAGTTAAGAGACTAATCTCTATGGGCACCAAATTAATCAACCATGAGAGAGACACGCTGCAATGGTGGGTGACTCAGAGGAGGATATTAAACATGTGTCTCAAGAATACACCATTTTATTTCAATTTTTCCATTGTAGTTAATATCTATATGAAGTAAAGGGATGCCATTTCAATGATGGTGTTCTTTTTCTTTCTGGTACTGTAACCTAAATATGATAATAGTAATTTCTGTTTGTTTATAGTCCAGTGGGAAAGGAAGATTGGCTAATCCTACATAATTTTTTACCACAATAAGAGCCAGGGGCTCTCTATTAAAGCTGTATATTCTGAATCCTTACTTGACCTGGAAGAACAGCTTGTTACTGAAGTGAAAAAAATGTCAAGTCCAAAAAAAAATAAAAAATAAATAATTAATTAATTATCAAAGTTGTTTCTGGCAAAACAGCTTCCAATTTTCTTCTGGTTTTATGTTCTATGGAAAACCTGCAAAAATGCGATAATCTTTAATCCAAAACTCATTCTTTTTATTTACTATAACTGCTTTCCTCCTTATCTTGAGTTTCTCTGTTTTACCAAGTATTGCATATAAAGGATGTGAGAGGCTTCAACCCCAGATCTTTCAAATTGGAAATGGTTCTGACTTCAGCAGCTATGGCATGAGAGCACAGTATGCTAGAGAAAATTAAGTGATAGCTTATGCCACCCTCAGTAGCCTGTTTAAGTAAACACCATACACTCATATACTCATAGAATCATAGAACCATTTAGGTTGGAAAAGGCATTTAAGAGCATGAAGTCCAACTGTTAACACTGCCAAGTCCACCACTAAACCACATCCCTAAGCTCCACATCTATGAGTCTTTTAAATACCTCCAGGAATGGTGACTCAACCACTTCCCTGGGCAGCCCGTTCTAATAAATTGACAATACTTTTGGTGAAGAAATTTTTCCTAATATCCAATCTAAATCTCCCTGGCGCAACTTGAGGTTGTTTCCTCTCATCCCATCACTTTTTAATTGGGAAAAGAGACCAATACCCACCTGGCCACAACCGCCTTTCAGGTAGTTGGAGAGAGAGAGAAAGTCTCCCCTCAGCCTCCTTTTCTCCATGCTAAACAACCCCAGTTTCTCAGCTTTCCTCATAAGACTTGTTCTCTAGAGCCTTCACCAGTGTTGTTGCTCTTCTGTGGACACGCTCCAGCACCTCAATGTCTTTCTTACAGTGAGGGGCCCAAAACTGAACACAGGACTCAAGGTGCAGCCTCACCAGCACTGAATACAGAGGGACGATCACTTCCCAGTCCTGCTGGCCACACTATTTCTGATACAAGCCAGGATGCTGTTCACCTTCTTGGCCACCTGGGCACACAAATGACTCATATTCAGCCAGCTGTTGACCAACACCTCCAGGTCCTTTTCTGCCGGGCAGCTTTCCAACCACTATTCCCCAAGCCTGTACCATTGCATAGGGTTGTTGTGACCCAAGTGCAGCACACAGCACTAAGACTTGTTGAACCTCATAGAATTGGCCTTGGACCATTGATCCAGCCTGTCCAGATCCCTCTGTAGAGCCTTCCTACCCCCAAGCAGATCAACATTCCCGCCCAACCTGGAGCTGTCTGCAGATTTATTGAGGGTGAACTCGATCCCCTCATCCAAATCATTGATGAAGATACTAAACAGAACGGGCCCCAGTACTAAGTCCTGGGGATCACCACTTATGACCGGCTACCTACTGGATTTAACTCCATTCACCACAACTCTTTCAGCCCGGCCATTCAGTTTTTTATCCAGAGAAGCGTACGCCCATCCAAGCCATGAGCAGCCACTTTCTCCAGGAGAATGCTATGGGACACAGTGTCAAAGACTTTACTGAAGTCCAGGTAGACAACATCCACAGCCTTTCTCTCATCCACTAAGCAGGTCACCTTGTCATAGAAGGAGATCAGGTTGGTCAAGCAGGACCTGCCTTTTGTGAACCCATAGTGAATGAGCCTGATCACCTGGTTGTCCTCTACATGCCATAAATCTGCAATATTTTAAAATAATTTAGACATTTTTTAGTGACATTTGTTTTGATGCATCCATTGTCTAACCATAACTAATAAAATGCTAATATGCAAATTCCCATTTGAATTATGTACTGCATTCAAGATTGGCAAAGTAATAGCAATTGTCCAGCAGGAAGAGCAAACTGTCATTTTTTCAGCACTTCAAAAGATTCCTGCATTTGTTATTACAGACAAGACCTCACTCCAAATTCCCATTAATTGTTTCAGTCAAAATGTCATATTGGTGCATGACTCATGGAGTTCATTTAGCATTTACTGTTTAAACCTCATGGGCATGAAAATATAGGGGAGATCTTGAGCTGAACAGCAAGACATGATTGAAAGGCTAATAATCAAATTGTCCAACAGTATTCATAGTAGGGAAAAACCCCCAGAAGCTTATCATTCACTTTGACTTCAGTACTGCAGAACTGATGTAACAACCCCATAAAGTACTATGAATTTTTTTTAACTAAAAATACTTTACTTTTCCGAATAAATTACCTTCCTTTAAAGCATATACCTGGAAAAAATAATAAAATTGAAAGCTTAAATATGACACAGATCAGTTTATGTATCTTATCTTTAGTAGTTTATCTCATATAGCTTCTCTCTGTCCTCTGAAAAGGCCCACTTATTCTAGAGTGGAATAAATGTATTATCTATAGTGTATTTTGAAACGGCATCTTAGTTATAGTTAGCACATAGCTCTTTATGAAATTTCTTTTATGTTTGCATTTCACACAGTGCAAACTGAATGTTGTGCAATTCTCAGCACATTTTTCAGGAACAGAGAAGGATATTCAGTGAATGAATCAAGAGAAAAGTAGTTTGCCAAGTATTACATTCTTTCTTTGATATAATTATGTTATAAGGTTTGTGTACTGTTTTTTAATAGTTATGTTAAAAGCCAAAGTTTCTATATTGCTTTCCCATTACTACTTCTTACTTACCTGTTAGCACATATACCTCTGCTTATAAAATTTTCTCTCCAGCATCAAGAGTATTTATGGCAGACAACCATTTTAGAACTAAGAAGAAAATTCATTGTCTAGCTACCAAGATGCCAGTAATATTTATCTGGAAAATTTGATTATATGAAAAACGTAATTTTCATCTCTGGAACTTTCTTAAAATATTAAATCTCACTGCAGATAAAAAGGCTAAAACTTTATGTCATTTGCCTGTATTGCTAGAAATAGCATGAAGGATAATTTTCTATCCATCTACAACATCACTAGCAATCATTAACCATAAAATGTGACTTCTCTTAATGAAAATATATGATGATGTTACAGGATTTTATTTTTCTAGTTCAGTTATAACTAGTGTTAAACTTGCATTTATAAGGGATAGGCTATGATTAGAGGTACTAGCAAGTAATGATTCTTGAGCATTGTAAATATTTTTCCCTCATGTCTCAATTCAGTAAACCATTGTTCCAGACATTTTAAAGCAGTTCTCCATTTTCCAGTTCTGACAAGAGATGTTACAATCTTAGCGAAACAGACATTCATATGGCCAAAAACCCAAATTCAAATCTCTGGCTGTCATTCAAAAACAAAACAAAACAACAACAGCAACAACAAAACAAAACAAAAACAACAAAAAACCCCAACAAAAAAACCCAGACAAACAAACAAAAACCCCAAACAAACAACAACAACAACAGCCGAGAGGGGAAACAAAAAGCCTAAAGCAAACATGAAAATTATGGGGAAAAAAAAATAAAAATTGTGGTTGTATTATCCAGGTAGTATAAACCAATCTTTTATAATCAGTATATGAGCTTTTCCATTCCAGATTCGATGAAAATAGTATTCCACTGCAGAAGATACCCAAACACAGAAAGATTGGTCTGGCATCAGGTTAGCAAAGACAGATATGCATTATTCTTTTTAAGGAGGTAAGCAGATAAAAATAAACAGCCCAGAAATACTAGGAAGGGATTATTTGAAGGATTCCTTGTTTTTTAACAGGAACAAAAGCAAATCTGAATCTAAAACATCTCACAGGAAAGACTGGATTTTAATCTTTGTTTAAATTACATGATTTTTTTTTAAGCTACGCACATGTCTTATTTTATACTTTTAGAATGAGAAGTTCATTTGTTCACTTCTAACAATGAATGTATAGGATAATATTACATGACACCAGTTGAAAATTTCACTTGTGTTGCATAGACATAAATGAAATAACTGGTCAAAATTAAACAAGGAATGTTAAATGTATTTAAATGGCATACTATTATATTTTTGATATTTTGATTCTCATTAGAATTTGAACTATGAAAAATTTTCTGACTCTAATTCTATTTCCCAGGGTTGTCCAGGCTTTTTCTTCCCCTGCTATCAATCTATGATACAGACAAGTGGTGACCATAGGTTTCTACTTTTTTTGTAGATATAACAGGAGATGTATTGGTGAAGTGGAGGCAGGAAAACAGGTTTAAAATGCAATTTGAGGAACAGGAATGTATATGAAAATCAGAAGATAATAATCAGAATGTGTTATGCATCAAAATGTAAAAATAGAGAAACAGTACAACCTTGTCTATATGCATCCATCAAAGCAACTTTTTTCTGTTTTTTGCTCAACCTTTTCTTTGCTTGAGGGGAAAAAATGTCCAAAAACCAAGGGCAAATTGTTTAAATTAAAGTCAAATTGTCTGCAAAAGCAGAGCTTCTCTCTAGTGATATTGCTTTTATCAGATTCCAGTCTTATGCCTGCAATTTTTAGTCTAGATAGTGTACACATATACTGGAGTTTACAAAAATCAACTGCAGTGTTTCTGTCCCTGAAGAAAATGCTGTTCTCTGAGGTGCAGACAAACTGACATAGAACAAAGTTGAGGAAAGAAGGCATTTATACAACATGACCACCCTGCTGAATGTACAGCAAATGCTTTAATGGATTAGCTGAAGACCGAAAAAAATTTAAACAACATACAGTGGAGGTGGGGGAAAAAAACTGAAGTGTTTCATGAATAATGAAGTTGTACTATTCAGAGGTCCCAGTGCTCAAAATACCTCTGAAAACTCCAGTCTAAAACATTTGCTGAACCCAGGCCCAAGGACCAGGCATTATTTAATAAAAAAATCAATAGTGAGAGACAAGTGTTTTCTAGGTCTCTCAAACTGGAATTGGATATGTTATTGTATTGATTTGATTATCAGAACAACATTGATAGCTGCTTATCTACAGGCTTTATAACGTGATAAAAAGAGCTGCACCTGCCATTGCCCTTCAACATCCCAAATGACCTTGTAAAAATTGGTACCTGTGAACTAGGGAAGGGAATAGAGAGGAAGAAGGCTCTCCAGGCAGAGGGAGAGGAGAGAACAAAGTGGATGGCTCTTATATTCTTTGATAGGTTGGAGAATGGAAATGGATTTCTGTGGCCTGCTTTATGTCCTTTTGCTGTCTTAACCTTTGCAAATTTCACTGTAAGGTCTTTAAGGACAGCCAATGGACCCCGTTCAAAGAATTTGTGCAGTACCTTGGACTATGGGGCACCCTGATTTTCTGTGATAAAAATTAGGATAGTCTTGCAGTGGAAGTAGTCCGAGAGGAGTAGGCTCTACCCCTTCTATCTGTGAACATAATCTCAAACTTTTGTTTGTTTTGCTTCTCTCCTATGCCAAATGCTGCTTTGCTCATGAGCTACACAATTCTGCTGTGTGGCTGGCATCTTACATTTCCCGATGGGGGAAAATGTCTGACTCCTTGCACAGCTGAAGTTATTGTTGTGGACTGACCTAAGGTGAAACATTAGCTTTAAAATAATTCCGCATGTCAAACATAAGCATGAATTCATAGGGTCTCACTGGAAGTTATAGGAAAGTACTTCCTGCAGTGGCTTTTCCCGATTAGAAGTGAGATGGACTTCGACAGGAACCCAAGGCACTAAATCACTTCCTCAACCCAGCTAGGCACCTTGACTTGGGGTATGGTGGGATGCTGAACGCCTCGCCCAAGCACTTCCAGGTCTCCTCCAAAGCACACTGAAGACAATGGTCATGTTCTCATTAATGCAATGGGCTTTGAATTATTTTCTAAATTTCCTTCACTTAGTTCATAATTTGACAGCTCAGTGGAAAGGAAAGACTTAGACTGTTATCTCACCAGCACAATTGTACAAAAGAGAGTTGTATTCTGAGAAAGGTATAAGTGACATTGTCTGCACCTTTCCCTCACTAGTATGGCATTTGTAATTCACACTGTTCATAAATCACACACAAACATGTAGGTCATGTGGAGTGGAGAGAGACAGCCTTAGAAAGCAGAACAAAGTATCATTGCTGATGGTGTGCACATTATTTTAAATCTAAAGTCTAACAAGGAGACATTAGAAATAATGGTCTGTGTACTAGTTTGATGGAGCTTTTAGCTCAAATTTGCTTTCCTAAAACTGTTCTGTAGCCCAGAAAGCAAAGATGCAAGGAACAGTTAAGTGTAAATGCAGATTTATTGGATCTGGCAAGCTTTTTGACTGTGAAACAGTAAGCTCAAAAGCAAATCCTTTCTTCAGCATTACTGTCAATCAATCAACAGGGCAAACTATCCAAGCTGTTGTTCACCTTAAATGAAAGTCTTTTAGCAGTGCATTGAAAAACAGTTCTGTTTCAAGAATTTCTGTCAGTAAAACAACATCCCTGAAACAATGTCCAAAAGCTGTTCAGAAGAACAATGAGAAAAGAATAAATATATAGAAGATGTGGAACAATGAAGCATTTGATGAGCAGGACAAATCTTTAGGAAAGAAAAGCGTTTAACAAAGCATTTTTTAATTCTCACTGTATCCTTCCCAAGATGTAAAGAAACAGTAAATTACCCTAAACAACAGTGCATTAAGTGCTGCATTTTGAGAAATGTTTGGTGTGCAAATTTCACTTAACAAATTTATCTGTCATGATTAAAAAAAAATTCTATTCATTTTTGCATTAAACTTTGAATTAATTCCAAAGTTGCAAACCACAATTTCTTACCGAGCCTTCCCGTTAATCCAGGTATTTGAATACAAGGTGGTAGAAACAAACTTCAAATACAATGCAAGCAACTGTTAAGTCAGTACATTAAAAATTTGAAATGTCAGTGAAACTTCAGGTATATATCATGATTATTTTTTTTATGCAGGGTCCTTCATCAATGAAATTTATTAGGAGCTTTGTAGAAGAACATTATGGTGAGTATGTAGTGTCACAGGCCAGGGTACTGCTCCTGTATCCTGACAGAAAAATAAAGACTTCCCTGAACTGTAGCAGTAGCTGGTGTAGCATATGCCATGTGCTAGGGGTGCTGTTATTCTGCTTCCATTATGGTGTTGCAAGCTGTATTCTTCATATCACAAGTGTCTTCACCCCTAATTCTCCTTGCCTTCCACCTTCCGCTCAGGTCACCATCTAAACCTTAAAAAGTGTTATGCACTCACCCCATGCAGGAAGACCAGCGACTTACTTGCTGCCAGGCCCCTTTTACACCAGCCCGCATTAGCTCCTGAAGGCTGCATCCGCACTGCTTGAAATGAGCTCAAAGAATAGAATATGTATAAAAAATTATGATCAGGTCTATCAAAAACGGCTAACAGTTTTGGATGTGTAGATTGCTCGGACTCTTCAAAAGGGCTTTGAATGAAGGATGAAAACTTTGGATGCTTCAGCCTGACAGGTTTTGTAGTTTTCTGTGAAAAAGTCAGGTTTTCTTCTTCGTTATCTACAGCTGAGACATCCCAGAAAGGAATTGTACGTCAATAGTCTATGTTAAGAATATATTAGGTATTATAACATTTGGGGAGAAATGGCATATATTGCTTTTCATGTGTAAAACAAATTAACTATTGCGAAGCAGTAATATTATGTCCTTAATATTATGCCTTTGCTATTCTTCCTGACTGAATGGCAACACAATAGTAACATATTTATGTAGTACTGCTGTTACAGTGGTTTTCAGCTTTGTGATTTGGGGAAAAAAAAAAAACCAACCACCATATTTTATAATATTAAACATGGATTTTCTGAACCTGTTAAAAATTTCCTATAATCCCCTTGTCAGATGCTTTAGTATCTCCTGTCTTCTTGTCACTGTATCTCTTGTCCTCAGGAGATACACAGACTTAAAATCAGTGGTCTGAATGTGATGAATGTTTTGTGAAATAATAGTCAGGAAAATTGAAGCTCTGAAAAGTCTTTTGTAAAAGAGTAGTTGACTCTGAAATATTAATTATGACAGGAGGATCAAGACATACTTTTAAAAGGAAATGGACAACTGAATTCCAGACTACTTTGAATATCCTACTAAGGACGTTGACATCTGTTATTTAGCCAGCTCTATCCTGAACACAAATGCTAATCATAAATGGTTCAATGATGCATAGTAAAGATGTAAGAAGCCTATTGTGTCTGCTAATGCTGATTCATCACATGTGCAAGCAACTGTTAAGTCAGTACATTAAAAATTTGAAATGTCAGTGAAACTTCAGGTATGTATCACAATTATCTTCACAGACCAGACCCATGCATTGATTAAAACTGTACAAAATGACTCTGGCTACTTGTGATCATTTACTGTGACCTAATGCTGGTTTAGTTTCAGTTGCAAGGCTTGGAAACTAAAAGTAAAGAGAAAATTCTCAAGACAAACTATAACCACAGAGAATAATTTTTATTTTTTTTTATTTTATTTTTTTTTTACTGAAAGGCTGAAGATTGACACTTTCTATGTCACATAAAAGTTAGTGTTTATTGAAATTTTGTACTTTCTGATCAGAGATATCTATAGGGACCTTTTATAGTACTCATTACTTAGTTCCGGTTCTTAAAAGTGCCTGCTTTTCCACCTGTCTCCTCACATTTACCTTTTTCCTCTGTGCTCATTCTGTCCTGGTCTTCTCTTTATACTTTTGCAGGGAGTGAAAGTCAGTTAGAGAGAGAAAAGAAAGAAAAAGGTTAGAGAAAAGAAACAAACTGTTCTGAAACTATTCACTAGGTGAAACTATTCACCTGGAGCCATTCAAGACCAACTGCTTTGAATCCCTTTGAAATGCCATTCAAACTTTTAGTTGCACTCACCTCAGTAAATAATGCTCTTTGAAGCCAGGCTCAAGGCACAGACTAACAATGAAAGAAAATGGACCAGGGAAAAATAAAAAACTGTCAGAAGCAGAAAAAGACAGGGCTGGAAGGGATCATCCAGGCCATAGATTCAAATTTCTTTCCACTGCATGCAAACAATTTTTATAATTATTTTTATACATATTTGAAAATTTAATTTTGAAAACTATTTAATTTATTGTCTCCATCATTTATATCAGAAAATTACTCTAGAGATTAATCTGATTTTAAAAAAATTAAAAATTACATGATCATTTTTATTCATGTCTAAAGGAAAAACAGATATATGACTGCACCACATTTGGCTGCCTCTGTCCCACCAAGTCTTCATACTCTCAAATGCCTGCACGCAGTGCCCATAGGATGCACACAAAATGAAACACGCACATCCTGCTGTAAATACCACTCTGGAGTGCTGAGACCCCTTCATATTATTTTGGAGCTGGGAAAAAACCAACCAACCAACCAACCAACCAACCAACCAAGCTGCAAAATTAATAGTTCTGTTTAAGCACCACAGAAGTACCGCATACATCTGGGAGGAGGCCAGGGTGAACACCAGGCAGCGTGGACAGGGCCAGTCCTTCAGTGGTCTTGGTCTCGGAGCCGCCTCTCCCTATCCCTTCGCCTGGGGATTTAGAGGTCACTGAGTGGGGCACTGGCCTTGCCAGGGTAGATATAGTCAGAATGGTATTCAACTCCCAGAATAGCTGCTTCTAACCTAATACACAGTCTTCTGTGCTGCCCTGTGATTGTTTTAGGACTTTATGCACATTTCCCTTTCTGTTAGTCCAAACTGCTGCCAAAGGCCATTGCCGTTTTAACATGTCATGAAATCTTGCCTGTGTGAAACAAAAAAAAAGCTTAGTTCCAGCTAGTATTGGATGTTACAAACTAATATGCAAGTAAGTTTGGTAACCTTTAGTCTTTTTCTTCTTGCCTACAGCTATATTATAAAAAATGAAGTTTTGAGACCTAAACTGATGTCAAAGGATTTGGCTACAAATTTAAGGGAAATTGTGTCAATATTTGGCTTATTTGACTGGATCTAAATATTATTTAGATGGGATTGTCACTCTCTTCACTATAACTGAGCAGGTCTTAAAAATGTTACTGAGAATTCAGTCTTAAGAAGTGAGTAAATGTTGAATAAAGACTTCAGAACTTTCTGTGAGTGAAATTCATCTAATGAATTGAATCAGCAATAACTTATAAACTGAAATAGTTTAACATAACCTAATGGGTAAAAAAAAAAAAAAAAAGAGAGAGATCAGTAGAGAAACTGATTTTTTTGTTGTTTTGTTTTTAAAAATAAGCTTGGTAAATTTTATGTGTTATTTGTACCTGTTGAAAGAAAGAAAATCTCTCTTTAGAGAGATTTTAATCCATTCATTTGATTGCCACAGTTTTTTTGGCTATATCAATTAATTCTTTTTTCAAGCTGTGATCATCTGTGTTAGAACTGAACACAACATCAGTCAGTTAGTCAATCATGCAGCTCATGCAGCTGAATGGCCATTTAGGGGAACAGCTTATCACCGCAGTTGGTATGCAAGCCAGTTAAAGGGTAGGTAAGAAATACAAGTGGAAAATTATATTCTGCATTTGGGAAGTCATTAAATCATACATAATGTTAATTACAATTGACACAGAAAACAGTAATTGTAATAGTTTATTATAGCAGTTGTAATAAATTATTAAAACATCCCAGCAACCAAGATCCTAAACATATCAATTGCTAGTGCATGACGTATTGTATCTGTTCATTATTTGTGTAGACATGTTTCCATGGCACCTGTCATTTGTCTGTCTCCAGAGCATCAGTGTTAAATGAAGTAGTGGAAGGTGACTGCAAGACAGCCAGTAGATCTCTTGGTATAGTGAGGATGGGGCAGATGTTCTCATTGCATCTAACTAACCCCATGGTTGCTGTATTCAGTGGCACTTCACATCTGTCTATGTCAAATCTTATTTTAGTTATGGAAGTAGGATCTGGTGATTTTTGTTTTGAATTCAGCAGCATAAAACAACTTGGATCATGATCAGATCATCACTGTGTGTCAATGGGTCATGATCAGAGAAACCAGGAACATTGTGAGCTGCTAATAGTTCTTTTCTGTAACTGCAGTGTCTTTAGATTCTTTTTTGATTCATATTAATGTGATTAGGAAGATGGGCTGGATGGCCAGAACATGAGCCTCACTTTCATAACCTGTAGATCAAGAGGAGAGAAAACTGGCCATACTTTGGTTTTTTTGGTCTCCCAAAATTCAAAATGACACAGCAGGCCCTAAATTAGTTCTTCAAGGCCATATCAACATTAATTAGCACTGCAGCCCTGTAGAGGCAGATGTGAAAAGCAAAATACGAACAGTAGACACCTCTAGAGGATATACTTTGAACGAGCTTTAGTCTGATCCTGCAGACTGATGCCTGTTGCTGGCTGCAGCCCATCAGTTGTGCTCCTGGAGAGAATCTCCAGGTTTAGCTTCACCTGAAATAAATCTAGTGTGTGCACTGAAATGTCAGCTGAAGTGTGGCAAGTGGGGACATTTGGGAAGTTCACATCAAAAGTGTACTTCTGATCCGAACTGAAATGTAGCGTAAATGCACCTATAGGTAGGTAGTCATTAGTGAAATTTCTTTGAAATGCAGTGTTTCCAGACAGGGAGTCAGAGGATTATGAGTGCGATTAATGAATTTTGCAGTCTAAGACAGAATCTATATGTGGCAAGGCTGGAAAAGCTGAGGCAGCCTGAACAAAACACCTGAACAAACTAAACAAACCACCTTCAAAAGATGTATTGCCAGGTCTTTGTCGGCACTAAATATTTGGCTTCTTTTGAATCAAAGCTTTGCAGTTTAATATTTCACTTGTAAGAACAACTATGTCTTTTTCATTTGTCAATCTATGTTTAAAAAAAGAGACACTTTGGCCACAGCTTCAGATTTAACTCATGCTTTTGACATTTCAGTGAAACGTATTAATAAATTTAAAAAAAAAAAAAAAGTGCATTGCCTCTAATTAAATAAGGAAGAGACCGATACACATAGATAATTCTGACCTATTATGCAGAGAAATGGTCTTCCTCATGACTGTTCCCCTAGTACTGAAGCTAATGTAGCTGTAGGCACAATGATATTTTGCAATTGTAAATATAACCAATGACCAGAGGAAAATAGAGAATATTCAGTAGAAAATTCAGCATAGAAATGGCATAGTTTACATCAAAATGATTTTGCCATTTGAAATTTCCTTATTACCAGAGTAGATGTGGTTATAAAGAGGTTGTGCAAGGCCTTTCAAAGAAGTCATATACTGGACTTTAAAAAAACATAATTTTGGACTTTTTGTTTATTGTCACAAAAAAGTCTGGTCTCTCAAATAAGTTATTTTTTTAAATAATTTCTACACATATTAGAAAGGAATGCCTCATATACTGTGGGGTTTATTAAGTCTGATTTATAAATGATTAATTTTGATGACTTAACTTCCAGTTTCATTCTGTGCTCATTTGCTGTCCTGAGCTCAGTGTAGTCCATGGTACAACCAACTTTTATATTTGAAGGCTTTTATGAAAAGCCAGTATGAGCTACATTGTTGTGATGGGTTGGACTAGATGATCTCTGGAGGTCCCTTTCAACCTCTACCATTCTGTGATTCTGTGATTCTGTAACTTAAGAGTACAACCCTATGAACAAAAGGTAAGATTGCCATACATATGCCAGCTGGCCATCAAAAGATACTGGAATCTTTTTAAATCAGAAACAAAACAGTTTTCGATTTCAGAACCTTGTTAGATGAACAGTGTTCTTTTATGTAATTGGGAACTTCCTTTTTATTCCCTCTTTTTAATTTCTGTAGAAAATACTGAATGTTTTTGGAGAAGTGTAGTACAGATTTAAAATTTACTGTTCATAGTGAACATCAGCCATATGGAAAACTATAGAAAGTAAGAAAATAAAATTCCTGCTGATTCTAGTATGTCATATTTCATTATAAGGATCAGATTATAAATTATGCTTTAGTTTTTTTGGGTTTATGGTTTTTTGCCTTTTTTTTTTTTTTTTTTACACATGATTCATATCTATTCATTTTTTCACTTCATCCATGGAAGCCAGATTACTACAACTGATAAAACAGTGAGGAAAACCTGTTCTGCCTTTCAAATTTCAGTTAGAATTTTTTAGAAAAATTGGAGTTATGCATTTGTACAGGTATGTGAGTATAAAATATTCACTGTTAAATATACATAAATATAATGAGACTGATTATTGAAAGGATGAGTTGTCCAAACTGATTTTTAGAACACAGTAATTTCTTTAAGGCTGAGTGGGGATCTTATTTGATATGGCAGAATGTCAGCATGGGAAACCTGAGCATTCACATATTCCGCACAATACAATGTATATACAAGTATGATATAACATATTATATCCCAGTTTGTTTCAAATGCATTAAAACAAACAAACAAAAAAATCTACAAGCACAAGCATGTCATCTGAAGTTTACTAAAAGAAACTCCAGTAATCAATTCTCTTATCCAACATAATAACACAGAAGGTAGTGATTACTCTAAGAAGGTATATGTATACACAGATGGAGGAGCTCTGCCTACCTCCATTATTTGTGAGAAAATAAATGTTCTTGAGAAAGAAAAGTTGCTTTTTCTTAGGTCAGTAGTGGATTACTTCCCTTGAACACTACTGATGTGTGAAACTGTAGAGGGATAATACCTCTATTTTTCCCTTAACCTAGCATATTGCTAAATCACAGCTCTTCTGAAATGTTAGACTGGTGTGATAAGATTGAAAGTATAAGCATCCAACAATCTGGGGAAGATATCAGCAAGGAAACCCCACCCTACAGACATTGCTACTGTAATATTCGCAGCTGGTATCAGTCTGTTAGGTGAAATGCATGGAATAGGTTGAAAATTTGTCTCGTCATATTTAAGTAGCAAAATTGGTTCAAATAATTACTTATAGAATTATCTCATACTTTGTTGCTGCACAGACATATTAATGAAACGTTATTTGTTATAATTTAAGAAAATTGTTGAAGCATCTGCAGGCCGCACCTGTTTTAGTAGAAATATATTTATTCTTCCTCAGGGATCTTTTCTTTAGTTTATAAACTAGCAGGTCCTTGGAATAGCTGTTTCATGTATTCTGATTCTGTATTTAATAAGATGAGCTCTAATCAAGGCCTGGAGTGAAGTTGCCTACTGTTGCTACCATCAAAGGAAGAAATATTTTTGATGTTATATCTATAAATGAATCTGAATTGCCGTGTTCCTAATTTCCCATTATAATGAAGAAAACTAGAGATAATTTGCATGTTTTGTGTTTATGCATATATTGCAAGCCTCCCCTCTTTAATTAATGGTTGACAGAATTGAGTTGAAGGAGTTAAGGATTTGCATGTCATTAACAGCTGTCCTCTAAAAATGGACTGCATGGCTGGGAACAACAATGAAATGCTCTAGTTGCTTACATGACCAAAAGTATTTGAAAAAGGGAGATCTGTGATGTTGGTGTTTCTGTGTCCTATGCCACTGTCAAGCCTAAACCACTCATAATCTCAGTACATGTAGCCATCAGTTGGTGTCTGGGCTAACCATAGCTGTGTTTCTATGGTTGTCTTTGACAATCTATTATTTGTTTGTGAACAACAAAGAGGCAGAAAGCTCCATGCTGTCATAATTTCTTTTGATCACAGTTATTCACAGGTCTTAGAGAAGTGATGATGGGGTGAACGGTGGATGTGGGTTCCTATCCTTGGAACTCACGCATCCCTAGGCACAGCTGAAAGGTACAGAGGCTGTACAGACCCTCAGTAAAAATGGTCCCTCAAAGCCAGTCCATCATCTTGGTTTCATATCCTAATTTCCTCCTTTATTTATTTGTCTTAAAAGTCTTTCCAGCCCTGTTACTTGTCAAAGAAATTTTGTTACAGTAGTCTTTTTATCTGCTTCACTTATGCAACTTCTTCAGATTTGCAGAATAATATACTTAATGGTCTGAAGTATGAACGGTTCCTATTTTTGTTTAACACGTAGTACATTGATCACCTCATCAGCTCTGTAAAGCACCTGTGGCAAAGACTATGTCACAGTGTATGAAATCTTGGCAGCGTATCTTGTTTCTTCTCTGTTTAGAGGATGCATCCTTGAACCCACCTTAATTTGTAGGCTGCCCAGATCACTTATGCAGATGCAATGCTTGTACCTGAATGGGAGTGCAATGTTTAGCACATTTTCAGAATGTTCCTTTTATGCATCCATGTTGTTATTGCAATTTGTTGTCTTTTCACCTTTTCAAATGTTTGCATCACTGCCTAGATTGTGTTTCCATGTAAATGTAATTTGATAATGTGCTAATACTTTGGTTCTTGGTGTTTTTTTTAGCTGCTGAGTCTCTCTTTGTATATTTTGAATGCCCAATCTTTGTACATTCTTTGTTGAGTTATATGATTCTTTCATCCTTTTTATCCTTCTGTTTCTCTGGCAGACCTAGCTTATATAATTTTTCCTGTAAGATTCTTAGTTAATGTCCACATTTTCCCCATTTTTTTCCACAGATTTTTTGTTTCCTCCATTTTTTGTAGTACTTACTTTTTTTTTTTCTTTTTTTTGTTTATTCCCCATTGTATATACAGTATATTTGTAAATAAAAAAGTGGATGCTAACTTTCAAGTTCAGACAGTGATATCAGTCAGCATGAAATGCTGTGTTGGTTGATTTTGCCTAGACAAATGGCTTGATAAATTGTTTAGGGTTGATAAATTGTTCACAGACATCGTTTTGTACTGACTAATATATCTCATGAGGTATGTACTTTTGCCTGCTGGAAGTTGTTCCAAATTTCTAAAAAAAGTGTTGTAAGCTGTGTCAAAGAGTCAAGCTGCAGGACATCTTTTCTTGAATTTAATGGTGAGGATGTAGAAACAAACAGTGACTTACAGACATTTGCAGGTATTTGAAGAAAGTAGGTGGGAAAGAGTTTATAAAGTAATCTCTTCAAGAGTAAGTGTGAGAAACTACAAAAATATGGGGGGAAAAGTAAGAAGGAGAGTGAACAGCATGAATGAATTTATCTTCCTTTTGCTCTAATATTTATTGGAAGGGCAAATAACTTTAAAATGGGATGTTTTCTCTCACATTCTGTTTCGTCCCAAGATGCCCTGAAGGCCTTCTAGCTCTCACAGAAGACAGTGGGAAAAGAAAGTCTCCAGAGCAGTTCTCAGCATTTTCAGAAAGCTCAGAATAAAAATAATGAACAAAATTATCTTGCTTTTTTCAAATTGCTGTAAAATATATCATAGAAAATGCCTTTGGTTTTCTAACACGTACTTAGTTCCTGTTGATAAACTACTGTGCCTCAATTCAATGGATATCCATCAAGACTGTGGGACTTCCTGAGGGACTGTTTATCAGGGAGTGTAGTGACAGGACAAGGGGTAATGGCCTTAAGCTGAAGGAGGGTCGATTTAGATTAGATGTTAGAAAGAAATTCTTTACTGTTAGAGTGGTGAGGTACTGGAACAGGTTGCCCAGAGAGGTTGTGGAGGCCCCATCCCTGGAAGTGTTCAAGGCCAGGTTGGATGGGGCTTTGGGCAACCTGGTCTAGTGGAGGGTGTCCCTGCCTATGGCAGGGAAGTTGGAACTAGATGGTCTTTGAGGTCCCTTCCAACCCAAACTATTCTATGACTCTATGATTCTAAGACCTCTGTAAAACCAGTAGAAGCAGAATCAGCTAGGCCAAACTAGTGGCTCAGAGACTTTGAGACGTGAAGCCTATATTGGGCACCTATTATACCTCCAAATAAATGGTCAAAATAAGATTACTGAAATCAGAACTCAGATATTCTAGTAAGCCTTGCATTTTTTCTTGGAAAGTTCTAGCACATGAAGTACCCTCTTTACATGCAAAACTACACATCTCATTTCAATTGCTGTTTTAATCCAGTTGTGTTTCTCAATTTTCCTCATGGATATTGAACTCTTTTGCACTAGCTGTTGATTTCACATAGTTGCATTGACCTAAACCTACTGTTTCATGCTGGTATCTCAGGCAAGTAGAGTACTGGGACAGTATTTTTTTCTTCTTATGCATCTGAATTGCAGACATCCTGCTTCACTGTTTGCTGGGTCTGCATGAAAGGAAGAGGAGGTTCCTGGTGATCCAGCCCAACTCCTATTGATGCCAATGGGAGTCTCTTCACTGCTTCAGTGGGAATATGATAGTACTTTATTAAAATATAATCTCTTCCTTGTTGGAATCATATCTCTAGCTTGTTTGTCATGTTCTGAATGTAAATGGGTCAGCCGTGTGTGAGAGAGGGGAGACTGACAGCAGTAGAGCCTAGTTTATGTTTCCCAACTGTGAAATAAACCTTGAAGTATCTTTTCTTCCAGTGAACATTTTTCCTCTAAAAAGGATGATAAAACACCACAACTTTAAAAATAATTTCCTAAAATAATACATCATTTATCAAAGAGAAGAAGTGCACTGGATGTGAAGGCCCTTAGTCCAAGCACATCCACTGATAACATAAAAATACAATGTGCAGGAAATACTGTAGTGATTTTAACTAGCAGTATCATCTGTTAATTACTGATGAAAGTTTCTTGGTATTCAACAATGAGTTTGCCATCCATGAAAAAAAATAATGTTGTCAATATGATCCTTTGTGTTACACTGAACAGTTTCCAATGATAAGGCCTTGGCCATAAGTCAGGAGTCATTACTGCAGAGTGTCTCAGTGCAATGTGACAACACATTTAGTGGGGGGATTTTTTCAGCTTTTTATTTGATTTAATGCCAAACATATCAGCTGTTAATTTAGATAACCACTATCCCACTTCTTTAGAATTAAAAACAAACAAACAAAAAAACATAGGTAATAAGAACAAAACTATTTTCCCAAATTTGTAGGTAACTGAATGTTCTAAGGTCACTTTTCTGTCATTTTGCCTCTCATTTTTCCTGTTTTTCTGTTAAATCTAATAAATAAAGTGCTTATCCTCTTCTAGCTGTTCCCTGGATGCTCTGGTGCTCCTTGAGGATGTGACAGCAGTTGTGCCTTGAGCTTCATTATCAGAACAAATAGTAAAGAAGTAGCCCTCAAACAAATGAATGCATGTTCCATAAAGCCACAGTGCTTTACAGGGCTACTTTGAATGAAATGCTATTAATAGTTAATCTTCCAACTGAAAGGGAATAGTTTTAAGCTCTTTATTGTGATTTTTTTTTTTCTTCCCATTATGCAAAACATCAGTCATGACTGCCTGCTTGAATTCTGAACACCTGCTTCTTTCAGCAATGTTAATATGAGACCAATGGATCTGACCCACTTAGATGAATGACTAGTTTAATCCATTACACCGGTTCCTAAGTTCTAGGCAATATTTTTAAGACACTGAGGCAGCTATTTGCCAGAAACAGTCATATACAGAGGACATAAGGCCCTTGAACCAGAACCCAACCAATAAAATATAGACAGATATCAAAAAGCCAAAATAAACTTCCCTCTAATCAGGTCATAAAAATGGAGAGGAAGATCCCACAAACAAACTTCCACCAAAGCTCCAGCGTAAAAGGACAACAGATGAATGACTCCCACTAGTAACATCAGGGAATGACACTTCAGGAAATACTTTCTCAAAGGGACGATGGAAAATAACAACTTGAAACAAAAACTAGATGAATAACAGAAAATATTGTCTCTAAATACTGACTTGAATTTTTAAATTTTTTTCATTCAGAGAACATTTGTTCCTTTATCATGTTTGCTCTCAAGAATTATTCCACTGATGCATTTTAACTGTATGCATGTGTGTGTGAGGTCAAAGAAGATTTTCAAGGGGAATTTCTGGATTTCATTCATCAAGAAGTCAAAACCAGTATCACATGACTTATTTCATAATTCAGTAATCTACTTTTAATTCACACGTTTTTAATAAAACTGGAAGAAAAAAACATTCTGAAAGTTATAGAATGCATTCACAGACTCAATACATTACTGGAAATCAAGAGCTACACAGGAGCCATTTGTAGGTAGAAGAAAGGTCTGAATTAGTCAAATAAATGTTTTCTTGTTAATTAACCAATTCCCACTATGCATTTGCTTAAAAATTGTTCTCAGACAATGAAGGTGGTATTGCGCTTTTACCTGATCTGAATCCTTTTACTGTCCTACTTTCATATTCATATCCATCCTTAGCTTATAACATCATCTGTTCTTAACTTTCAAGGAAACTAAACTTAATACTTCAATTGAAATAATTTACAACTGAAAAATTAGCTACATAAAAGTAAAGAATGAAAATAATTAGCAGAGATGGGAAAACCTCAAAAGGTTCAGAAGAGTGGTTCAGAAGAATATAAAAAATCTAGCACACTGTGCGCATTATTAGAAACCTTTTTCCCCTGAACCACAGTTTCTTATTGCTTAAAACAGGTCTCATATGTACTTCAAAGACAGAGATGCTGCAGATTTCTCCATGGTATTTTCTGGCTTGTAAGTCTTTGAAATGTCAGTAAGAGTCACTTGTATCAAAAAGAAAGTGTTGTTTTGCATTTAAAAACAAAACAAACAAACAAACAGAAGCCTGTTTCTGATTTGATAGCATCATTTTGTTTCAGGTATTCCAAGTAGTTGGATTTGGTGAAATATCTATGACAAAAAAAGGTAAAATGGATACAGATATATACCTGTGTTTACGTGTTTAGAGCTATCACCTCTAATACAGGGGTATTTAAAATCAGTTTGCAAAATTATTAAGTTCTTCAGAATTTTGTCTGGAATTGACTGCAATCGTCAAATATCCAGGATCATCTATTGTGGAAATAAGGAATGAACATTTAACATATTGAGACCTTCTTTCAGTTAAATGGAGTAAAATTTTATTTATTTATTTTTTATTTTTTTTTTACATTTTCATTATCTCAGAACTGTAGAAATCAGGGACAGTGCCTATAAAATGCTTTTTGCTACATTGAGTGTTTTGGAAATGAAAGGGAAAAACAAAGAAAATAATTTACAGGATGTCATTGCCCTTTAACTTTTTTTTTATATGTGTGTGTGTGCGTGCGCATTTATGGACAATTTATTATTACAGTTTCATGAATATTTAGTTTTATATACCATCCCAGTGAAACTAAATTACTATAATTCTGCAACACATGAGTAGTTACACTCAGTAGGAAAATAATAAAACAGTCTATCCTTTCAAGTGTAAGGATAATTAGATACATGCATATTGACAAGGGTTTTAATAGGCGATATTATCCATCCTCCCTGGCCACTCCTCTGTGCACTGCACTTAGAATGCAGCACAGGTGGAACCTGAAGGCACTTTCCTACAGAAACTAATTCCAGCGTATCAGCTTTGCAAGAAATTCTAAAAGACTTTCCCATAAGAACAAAACTGTGTTTGTATTCACATTTTAGTTGAGATCCACAGTTAATTTAAACCTTTCTAGATGTTCTTTTATTTCTTTTTATGAAAGAGGAAGAAGGAGAACAATGATTTTGTTACAGAAAAAATTAATAACATTTATATTAGTCTAAAATTATGTTTCATTTTCCCAGGAATATCTCATGGATAACAGGCATACTCTAAAGTCCTTGATTTCTCATTCATGGAAGTACAAAGCCACAGTTTCCAAGCAGATGAAAGAATGCCATGGTAAAGAGGTAACCAGCCATACTGTGTTGTGTGCAAGTTATAAAGTATGCTAGGTATCAGTACATCTGCACTTTAAAGGATGCTGAGAAATTAAGTTATTATAACAGATGCTAATTTGAAATATATATATTTTTTTTTTTTTTTTTAATTTTTACATAGTTCTTACTCTTACTTTCCATGAAGGGGAGAGTTTAATCTCTAGAGAGAGGCCACTGTCATTTTATGAGAAACCTGTCTTTCTACTAAATTTGAGGTGTGCTATGTTATATTGTCTGGCTTCAGTGTTGTTATTTCCATATCTCCAAAAATTTTTTCCTAAGACATAACATCATCATGCATTTACATGCTACAACTATCTAGATTTTAAAAGTGTCTCTCCTTTTTTTTCAAGTCCAATTATATCTTTCCCAAGGTGTAAGAGAGTAAGTATAAAACCAGTGTAAATCAGATACAGAAAAATGAGGGTTTGTTGTATTTCCAACAGTGAGACAGGCATAGAATAGGATAAATAATACAACATACTTTTAGCATATATTTGGTCTCATTTGTAATAAATTTATTGTGAATATGCACATATCTTCCTCTGTATTTTGTTCAGGACATTTTTTCAACAGTGGAGATTTATTAGTACCCATGTTCTAGCAGAAACCGCATGCTAGTTTTAAACTAGCATATATAAAAGTTCATTTGGATCAGACACAATAAAGCAACTAAATACCTCAAATATACATTATGTTCAATCCCACCTTGTAATGAATAGTAATCCAAAAAAGATATTAATCTATTTATGTTTAAATACCAAGTATTTGGGTGAAATAAGCACTTAAGAAACTGGAAACAGAGGTTGTGATCTTGTCATTGTAGGAAAGGAAAGTGAAATAAATGAATCAGTTTTCCGAGCTGGGCTGACCTTTTGCAGTTCAAGTCTGTATGGCAACACTGGTTTTGAAAGAAAGGCGTAGTGTATATAGGTATAGCTTAAAGCCCTAAATAATATATAAGATATATTAATTAATAGTTCTAGGGGGGAAAACAAAGACAAAAGTTGCTTAGCCTCATGAAAACAGAGGTAAGCCAGAGCCTATTGAAGTCTGAAATGCTTTTCCACTGCAATTCCAATTACACATGAAATGCTGCTCTTAAAAAGTCTTTTCTGAGCTGCGGCAGTGGTTGCTGCTGCCTGATCCTTACTGGGCCCATTCCTGCTGAAGGGTCCGGATAGCTGGTAGAGAGGCTGTGTGAACACGACCTATTTCACCTCACACAGAGCAGCACATTCTGCTGTTTTCATTTAATTGAACCAGAATGGCTTTCTCTCCAACAAAATTAGCAGGTGAGTGAACTGCTCTGCCAGAAGATCAGCAGGGCTGGGATCCTGTAGGGCTGAAGAGCATCTGGAGAGTCTCTTGCTTCAGGGCAGCTGGCACCAGAATGGCGCGTCCACAGGCCGTTCCCAAAGTGCAGAACAACAACCATGGCCACCTTAGGTCTGTAATTCTTGTGCAGACATTAGGACTTGCATTGTTCTTTAGGCTGAAATAGCCAGTCTGCAAAGACTTTTCTTTGTGAATAATGGAAAAATCTGCGGTTGTCTTTTCTGGGTACATGGATTATAATAAGGGAAGAATTTGGAGGGCTGTCTGCACATGGATGGTACTAGCTGGTGTTTGTCATATTCAGTAGTCATAGTAGCAGCTGGCAAATGATGTATCCGCCATTTTAGCATACAGCCTTTATAGCCTGGCCAATAGAGCATGACTTTGAGTCATGCTTGAGTTGGAATTGGCATAGCTGCAGCAAAAATAAATTGTTGCAGCAAAATGGAAACCTTGTGGTTACATGCTCAATAACACAAGAATAAAACTCATCTTCTGTCTCTGTTTTTATCATCCAATGAACAATTCACAGCATTTCTATACCTTATCTCCTCATCAAGTCTGAATCATTGAGACCTATGTTGTTTTATACAAGATGTATAGATCTTTCCCCCTACTAATCCCTTTGTGTTCTCTTTGCATAGTGGAGGTTAATTAATACCTATCTTTCTTAAATTTTCTGAGAGTTTTACATGAATGATGATGATGAACATTAAAATAGCCTGATAAAATTAAATTTTCTGATATCACTTTCTGTAAAACCTAGGCTTGAAACACTCCCTTAATTTTATTCTGGAAACAGGCTCTCATTGTCCAGAAAAAGACAAAGGTAGTATAATTATAATGTATTTGATTGCTACAAGATAAACTTCTTAAAAGACCCAGCAAAGATTTAAACAATGAGGACAGCTATCCACAAAAATATTGGAAGTGAAAAGACTGTCCAACTTTAGCAACATAGTCAACATTTTCTTCGACAAATTCTGAATCCCTGTAAATATACTGCATATAGTTCCAGAATATGTAGTAAAAGACTAGAAACCTTTTCTCAGTGTGACAGTCACACAAATGTTTAATTTGACACTGAGAATAATTCTAGCATAGTTATCTGTAGGAACCTATGCACTAGAAAATTGTGTTTTATAATGTATTATTGTTTCATGTGTGAGGTTAAGACTAAATATCTAACCAGGTGCTTTCCTTTCACCTTCCAGCAGAGTGCCTAATTTAAGTACTTTCATTGTAAACTATATCAGACATCCAATAAAATATCTAAATATCTAAAAAAAAAATCTAATAAAGTATCTAAAATATCTAAATATCTAAAATTTCTAAATCAAAGGTTAATACCAGCTCATATTATAACTAGAAGTAGAATTCCAGATTAATAGCATTATAACTCTAATTATTAACAGAACGATAATCTGTATTCTTATGGTTGGGTTGTCACACAGTGATTTCTACTTTTGTATATATATGGAAGCTGGGACAGGTATCCTGGGAAGAGTACAGGGACGCTGCCTGGTTCTGTAAGGATGAGGTCAGGAAGGCCAAAGTGCGACTGGAGTCAAACTTGGCAAGGGACACAAAGAATAGTAAGAAGGGCTTCTATAGCTGACACAAAGCTGAGTGTCGTGCAGATGACACCAAGCTGAGTGGTGCAGTTGACATGCCTGAGAGATAGGATGCCATGGAGAGGGACCTGGACAAGATCAAGAAGTGGGCCCATGTGAACCTCATGAGTTCAAAAAGGTCAAGTGCAAGGTCCTGAATACGTGCTGGTATCAATACAGGCTGGAGGATGAAGGGATTGAGAACAGCCCTCCAAAGAAGGACTTGGGGGTACTGTTGGGTGAAAAGCTGGACATGAGCCAGCCATGTGTGCTCAGAGCTCAGAAGGCCAACCATATCCTGGGCTGCATCAAAGGAAGTGTGGCCAGTAGATCAAGGGAAGTGATTCTGCCCCTCTACTCAGCTCTTGTGAGACCCAACCTAGAGCACTGCATCCAGCTCTGTGGTCCCCAGTACAAGAAGGACATGGAGATATTGGACCAAGTCCAGAAGAGGGCCACAAAGTTGATCAGAGAGCTTGAGCACCTCTCCTATGAGGACAGGCTGAGGGAGTTGGCATTGTTCATCCTGGAGAACAGAAAGCTCCAGGGAGACCTTGTTGCAGCCTCTCAGTACTTAAAGGGGGCCTATGAGAAAGATGGGGACAAACTTTTTAGCAGGGCTTGTTGCACTAGGACATGAGGCAATGGTTTCAAACTAAAAGAGGGTAGATTTAGACCAGATATAAGGAAAAAATTCTTTATGATGAGGGTGGTGAGACACTGGGACACGTTGCCCAGAGAGGTGGTAGATGCCCTGTCCCTGGAAACATTCCAGGTCAGACTGGACGGGGCTTTGAGCAACCTGATCTAGTTGAAGATGTCCATGCTCATTGCAGGGGGGTTAGACTAGGTGACCTTTAAAGGTACCTTCCAACCTAAACTATTCTATGATTCTATTCTACTCTATTCTATTCTATTCTACTCTACTCTACGTGGCAATGCTGGGAAAAAAAGGGACACTACAAGCCTTCAGTAACATAATTAGATAAAATTTAAAAGTAAATCAAAATGTTTAACAAGGATATTTCCTCAAGGTTTCTGCATTTGCTGGAATAGGATTATACAAACTACTGAATGTTTAAGAAATATATGGTCTAGAATACTGCCTAGAATAGATTGTCTCACTGCATAATCACGAAGTGGGCCATGGATTTTTCTCTTTGCTTTTTGAAACTGGTACAACTGGGAGTTGCTATTGCCATAAATAACTTAAGCATTTTAATCCATAAAATGCTAATATTCTATTTCCAACAGCTGATAGCCTAAAGTGGATCATAATGAACACGCAGGAGAGCCAATATTTATCAGCCAAGATGGGTATGATGGAACATTACCTAATAAACAATAATAGACAGTTAATAAGAAATAAAAATCAATATACTGTCAAATAGGAACCCAGTGCAATGCAGCTAGTTGAAAAAATGAGTCCTTTTTTATCTGAGTAAGTACCTAAGCCATTGCATTCCAAATGAGTTACAATTTATGGCCAGTATTCTGGGAGAGACCTATAAATACAGAATTGTAATAATCCCGTCTGGACAGTAAAACCCATAGATCATGAGTGGGCTGCTTTTGTGACCATTTAAATGCAGGCTATTGAAGGTATTCATTTTGAGAAAAAAAGCTTTTTTTTCAAAAACTTGAATAAGGCTGGTAGGACAGCATTCACAATTCATAGCCTTCTACACTCATCTGCCCTTTCTCCTAAATGGGAAGTTTAGACAGGCTCTTATATAATAGCACTGACTAAAGTAAACCCACAGATTATTGTTATCCTGCTCATGCCAATAAGAAATCAAAGTAATCTGGTAAAATTTAGATGTACTCTATTAAATGTTTTCATCCCTATGTAAAATGATAGTTTCTGTCAAAAAGTAAATCACTTTTTTCTAGATTTCAGGATTTTTTAAGCAAGCTTTTGAAAGATGGAAAGAGTGCAGTGAAAATGGGCTTTTTTTCTAATAAAATTCTTTCATCTGCAGAAAAAAAATTGAATAGGTCCTCTGAAAATAGTACCTTTTTTCCTATTTTTAATTTGTTGCCCCTTGAACTTAAAGAAAAAAAAAAAGATTTGATTGTAGCTGAAAACTTTTAGTAAAATATAGAAAAACCTTTTGTAATAGTTTTCCAGTTGGGTAGGTAGAAATATATATCAAGAATGACTAAGGGAGAAAAACAATATTATCCCTCATCCTGTCTTTCCTAGTATTTCACATTTTCTCACTGAAAAAAACCCCAAACAAACAAATCAAACTTTCTTATATGGGAGTGTTCCACATGAACTTTCTTCTTGTATGTGGGAGAAGTTTTGATGTGTATGACTGGCCTCACTGGACCTATGAATCCACAAATCAAAGGCCAGTTGTCATTCAAAAGGTATTGCAAGGGCAACTCAATATATATGCTCATTAAGCTTTAAGACTTTCTTCAGTATAAATATCAAGACTGAAAGAATCTTCCTGTGTCATTATCATATTAAAAACCTTGAGGTTTCTCTGTGCTTTTTGACTGCTGTGGCTACAACTCCAAACTCTGCAGAACAAAGTTTTTACCTGACATGCCAGTGCTTCCTCCCAAGAAAGAGTGCGGTGGTATAGGGTGGGGACCCTTTGCCCAGTCCCACATGCTTTGAATTCAATTAATGCCTTTCACCCCTCCCATGAAGATGAGGTGGTTTGGTCAAGGGAATATGCTTTTTAACCCTCATAAATGTGTTGAGAAGGAAAATGAGTGTAATGTGAATAACTATTTCTGATGAGCAACTTTTAGATCTAGGAATCATCTAATTAAACAGGAACACCACCACAAGACTTAAACAGAGAGACATTGTATGACTTGTAAATGCCAAATGGCACTTTTTACAAGCAAATGTACAATTCAGAATAGGTGCTTAGTTGGAATATGTATTTATGTACATGCCTGGTCAATAGTCTCTTGTAAATGTTTGTGTCAATTAGGAAATACTACTCTTATACTGGTAAAGAAAGGAAACCACTAAGGTTGCTAAATACTATGATATTGGAAATTGTCTTATTGCAAGCACTGATACTGAATATATTACAAATATGTTATTCTGATCATTTGCTCTCTGTACTTATGCAACATATAGTGATTAGTATAGTTTAAATACAGAATAAAAATGCAAATAATCTATATATGCTAGTGATATGCCACTGTATTTGTAACTTAAAAAGACACCTCTATCTAACTGATCTTAACTCTAATGAGAAAAAATGTAAACAATAAACAGAAGTAGTCAGAAATTCAACCAGTGAAGTACTTTTTAAAGTCCATTTTCCTTAATGGATTTTCAAATTATTTTCTCAAGGACTGAGGCACTTACAATCCCTAAATAGCTACAAAATTTATAGATTTCATTAAATGTAGCCTGTAGGGACACCAGGTTATATTTGACTAGAGGTTGGTTCAAGGTGTGGAAATTGGAAATGAAACAAAACATCTTCCCATTCAGGATTTGTGAGCTTCCTTTCTTTGTCTCTCTCTTTCTCTCTGCCACCCCCACTTCTCTTCCTCTTTCTCTCTTCCTTGCTTTCTTTCTTTTCAGATGCTATGACTTTTATTTAGGTTCTACAAAACTTCATGGAGGTCTTGCGCTGTTCTAGTGATTTATCCTGTCAGCTGTACTAACTGTGTCTTATTAACAGAAACAAAGAAGTCATAAAGTCAGAGAAGACAAGCAGTGGCAAAGGGGGAAACATAGTGTAAGGTTTATCTGCATGTTTTATATATATGTTTGTTACCAAGAAGGCAATACAAATCAAGGAAGGAGGTAGACATTAATTCATTGTGTAGGGAACTGAGATAGCATTTGCAGCATCATTTACACTTACTTTTTCTTTGAGGTTGTCACCTTATTTCTGTATATCTCAAATTATGCATTCTGTATGAGTAATGAGATTTGAGACTTCCCTTTCCTAAAAATAACTTTGAATTCTATTTTGAAAAGTTCTAGATAGCAGCCAAGTGATATGTTCAGTATATTATTGTAACCGTAGGATAGAGGCTGTGAAACAAAAGCTATAGAATCAGTTTTGTAACCCAGGTAATAGGTAATGGAACTAACTGACCATGGTAAGGTACAGTGTTGCTATGTTCCAGGTACAGTCCCTACCAAACTGAACAATTGTTTGGAGATATTAATCTTATGAATCAAGCCGTTATGGACAGGTGCGTCCACAGAAAGGATACTGCGCATGCCCACAAGAAGACGCTTATCCAGCGGACACGGGTGTGTGACCACTGACGACCACCACAGACCCCTTGAGGACCACCAACTCAAATCACTGAGCATGCGTGACGGGGAGGAGAATATGTAAATGAATTCCAAGAAATTATTATCATGGGACTGCCTTTTCTGAGAAAAACAATGAATATGCATATTTTAATCCTATATAACCTGTGTGTTGGTAATCACCTAGCATGCATGTTTGGTGGAGCTATCCCCTGTGCATCCAACGCTGCAATAAAGAATGCCTGCCTTTTAACACTACATTGGTGTTACGAGGTTTATTCCCGGATTTCGGTGACATTATGCCTAGTGCATTTTCTGAGTTCCATTTGCTAGAATAGCAATGAATTCTTTAAAAAAAAATTCTATTTATAGGTTTGGTAATGTGAAGCTAATCAGTAATTGTTTTATCTTTTCTTGAGGGAAAAACCCTCAAAAATCCTTAAAATATCACATATAGGAAGATAGGATACTGGAAGAGCATTGTACTATTCACTACCCAACTTCTTATTGCTAAAATCTGACTTTGTATGCTCAGTTCCAAAGTTCATATTCAGGGATGTTCAAATGTACACTTAAGCCTTATAGAATCTGACAGCTCTGTTTATTTTCAAAAAACAAAACGACTTTTCCAAAATAGGTATATTTCCATTATAAAAGGTTAGTATGGCAATTTTGTGATAAATGGGTCCAGACTGCTGTGAAAAATTGACAAAGAAGTTAACAATGTTGGAAAAGATTATTCTTCCGCAGAAGTTTAGGCCTCAATTATAGGAGGCCATTTTTCATAATATGCCAGTGAAAGAGAGAGTGATTTGGAGCAGCAACTTAACGTGGGAATGTGTCAGATACCGTGCTGAGGTGCTTATTCCTTTTCAATGACTGCGGAGGGAGTCTACACAATTAGATGGCTGATGCAGATAACCAGGTCTGAACACAGTGGATACTTCTTTGAGTGCATACTCTGAATGACCCCTAAATGATTTCTCTGTCTCCTCTGGCTGTACCAGGAGGGGAGACAGACTAGCCTCCTAAACTAGGTATGGATGTGTTCAATGCTGTTAAAGCCTTTCACAGTCTCAAGATAAATTAAATTCTGAGTATGTTTTTGAGCAGCAGAGTGTCCAGGTCTTGGCTGAGATAGAGGTTTTTTTTGTATACAATGCACTATAGTCATATGCCAAATCATTAGCAGGAATGGCCTAGAAAGACAAAGAGGCATCAACAGTGAATGAATGGGCTGGACAACTCCAGCAACACAAAGAAAATCTCTCCTTCTCCCTATGAGCCTGTGTCTCGGCTGTGGAATGATTGCCCAAAAAATTCAAAGACCTGTTTGAGAAACTCTCCTGGGAGGTCTGGCAACTCAAATAGGATATATCCAATTCTCCACTTGTACAGACCAGTATCTCAGCTGTTAGGAGTAAGCATTCCTCTGCTCAAGACAGAGGATATAGAAGGCACACACCATGAGGCACTCTGTGGTTTTACCTGCATGACTACAGAGAGAATATGAAGAAGTGGGATGGAAAACCTACCTCAACCCTAGAGGCACAGGTACGTGAATTGCAAGGAAAAACAATCACAAATGGGGATTCTTCCAGGAGAATTGCTGCTCCAGTCTCCAGTGGGCAGTTCCCCAGAGAGAGTAGGAGGATTGATCTTACTTCTGATCTTATGGAAGGAGTTTCTGATTTCTATTTACATGAAGTAACAATGATGAGATTTGAACCCACATGCACCACATGAATCCATCTCTTGGTGATGAATACAATGACCAGGACTAGAGACGCCCTTCCTCCAGCTGGGAGGAGGAAAGGGACAACTGGGTTTACTGGACTGTGTGGATTCAATGGCCTGACATTGAATCAGACCTGCAGACTCTAGTGGACACTGATGCACAGTGTACACTAATGCCATCAAGCTGTGAAGTGGCAGAAACCATCTATGTTTCTGGAGTGACAGGAAGATCCCCAGAGTTGACTGTATTGGAAGCTGAAATAAGCCTAACTGGGCATGAGTGGGAAAAGCACCCCATTGTAACTGGCCCTGAGGCTCTGTGCATCCTGGGTGTAGACTATCTCTGGAGAGGGTATTTAAAGGACCCAAAAGGGTATCGGTGTGCTTTTGGAATAGCTGTCTTGGAGACAGAGGAAATTGAACAGTTGTCTACTTTTACCAATCTCTCAGAGGACCCTTCTGTTGTGGGGTTGTTCAAAGAACAGGTGCCAATTGCTACCACAATAATGCACCGATGGCAATACTGCACCAACTCCCTGGTTCCCATCCATAAGCTGATACATCAACTGGAGAGCCAGGGAGTTATCAGCAGAACCTGCTCACATTTTAACAGTCCCATATGGCAGTGTGAAAGTCTAATGGAGAGTTGAGACTGACAGTAAACTATTGTGGTCAGAGTGAAGTCACGCTACCAAAGAGTGCTGCCATGCTGGACATGCCAGAACTTCAGTATGAACTGGAGTCAAAGGCTGCCAAGTGGTATGCCACAACTGATGTCGTGAACATGTTTTTCTCGATCTCTTTGGCGGCAGAGTGCAGGCCACAGTTTGCTTTCACTTGGAGGGGTGTCCAGTACACCTGGAATCGAGTGCCCCAGGGATGGGAACACAGCCCCACCATTTGCCATGGGCTGATCCAGGCCGCACTGGAACAGGGTGAAACTGACCAAAGGGATATTCCCTACCATGTAATGTCATGCTCTGTATATAACTGGGGAAGCTAGCTGGGAGGCAGATTTGCTGCTTGGAAGCAGACTGGGCATGGGGTTGTGGGTTTTTTTCCTTCTGCATGTGGAGAACAATTGCATTTGTGCATCACTTGTGTTATTGTTATTGTACTCTTCTTTTCTTATCCTGTTAAACTGTTGTTACCTCAACCCATGAGTTTGAGGTTTTTTTCATTCTCCTCCCCATCCTGTTGTGAGGGAGGGGTGAGCAAGCGGCTTAGTTACTGGCTGGAATTAAACCACGACACGAGGGAAGAGATAAATATGTCAGCTGACACAACCTTAGCCTGTTCTTAGAAGTTGGGACTCTCAGGCACATCTTTAGCTTTTTGAAAATATTTGCTGGTACCTAAGAAAAAACCCCTAGCAATAGTTTTATTAGTTGTCTTGGAGAACAGGTGGTCTACCTGAAGAGATTTAATGGACATGATTTGTTTGGTGGCTTGTACATTTGCATAGATACAATGTGTTCATTAGAGAAATAAAATAAAGATTATTTAAAAACAGATGTAAAAGATCATCCAGTTGATCATGGTGAAAAAAAGCTGCTTTTTGAGCTTCTCTGAAAAACTGTTATCACGTAAGAGTGATATGGCAGCCAGGTTCTTTAATAAAATCACAGTTCAATTTCAAAATGTAATATTACAAAAGAAAAAGATGGTGCAAAGCATTGGACCATGATCTTGCTTATCAGCCATCCTTCTGAAAGTTTCTTTTTGGAAATTGATTACTATGAGTTGTCACCCTCATTTTCTGATTAAATTGGCTGATATTAATCAACAAAACTCTCTATAGAATAAGATATTAATCACAAGAAATAAAGTTGGCAATCCAATCCCAGATTATATCTTAATTGTGTGAGATATTCAACATCTTCAAATTATACTGACACTAATGATAACAAAGCTTTTTATACCTTTGATAGATGTGTTCTTTTCAAGGGTGTACTTTTGTTTCAAGTGGTGTATTTTCAGTGTTTAAAATGGATGTAAGAGATAAAGTTGAACAAAAATGTGGAATACTAGAAACATTTTGGATCTAAAAAGAAAATTATTGTAATGGGCCATTTGATTTTTTTGTATTTACATACCTATCTCTCTCTCTCTCTCTCTCTCTCTCTCTTTATCTATCTATCTATCTATATCTATCTATCTATCTATCTATCTATCTATCTATCTATCTATAATCTAGCTACCTAGCTATCTGTATTTGCAGTATTAAGGGCACAAAATGTTATAAATCAAACCTTAGGGTATAAATTCATAAAGTATTCCTTTGAACTTAATTTTAATTTTGCTATTAACTTCAGTGGAACAAGAGAGGAAACACTAAAAGTAGATCTTATGTGGAAATGTAAAGCATATTGGAACAGCATTCTTTCCTCAGTAGGATCTCTTAAAATTTTTTAAAACAAATCAATTTCATTTTTCTTCTCATAACTACCTTTATCTATGTATGAGATGCAAAATATGATAATAAATCTTAGAACAGGCTATTACAGTTAAGTTGGTATTGATCGCAAGGAGTGAAATTGCTATATTATATGTTGTAAAACTTATTCATATCCCACAAAAACATTACATTAAAAGTATAATAAATTGCAATACTTTAATCACTTGGCAAATGATTTGGTTCTTTCTGTTCAATTTATAGTATCATTTCAGTAGCACCTGCTTCATAAAATGTGCATATTACTGATACTACTCTGATGGCTTTTATAGGAATGCTATTGGAATAATTTATGCAATTGCTCTTTTTAACTAATAATTCCTTTTTTCCTCTTTCCCAGATAGGTCCACTCTTACTTTTTCAAAATCTTTTATCTTATCTTTTTTCTCCTCATATTCATCATTGCCACTTGTCGAGCTAATGAAGTATCTTTTCTTCAGCTAACTTAATCTTACATAAGAAAAAAAAAATCACAGTTTAGTATTTCTACTACTTGCCTTAATTATAAATTACACAAATACAAGTTTATAAAATATGTGAGTCTCTGAGATTACACTTCTGTTTCAGCTTTATGGTACTACATCTTTTATTTTTAATTAAGTTTTGATTGAATTTTCCATTGAAGAGTAACAAACAAAGCATAAGCTGTGAATTATATATGACCTGAAACATTCTGCTTTAGTCAAATAGAAAAAAAAAAAAAATCATACTCATTCAATATATATTTTTGTCCTGAAGATTATAGATACAATCCTACCCTAAATATATATATATATATATATATATGATCTGTTCCACAATGTGCATTTATAATCTTGATCTCTTATCCATATTCTGAGGCATGAAGAGATAGGACAGTGTGATATATGTAGAGCTGCATTCAGATTTGATCATGGGCTTCTGGAATAACTTCAGCAACATGAATACCATAAAAAACCTGGAGACCACTTGAAATAATATTATACCAAAAATCCATGACCCAATACCAGACTCAGAAAGAGCTCAAATCTGGCAGGAGACTACAAGATACTCTCCTGATCACTGGTCACTTAGGTTGCTCTTAAGAAAAGCAATAGACAGTGTATCTTATTTGAGGTGAAAATGGTATTTGTTTGAAATTATTTTAATTGTCTGCAAAAAAATATCAAGACTAATGAAATATATATATAAATAAAATTTTAAATAATGCAACCTATTTGAATAAAATTAACATTTGAATATCCTTTTGTTCTTTCTTTTTCAACAATTTTTCCTTGAAAGTGGGGAAGACAGAGAGAAAGGAAAGAATGTGGTCAGGACACCACAATTTCACTATAATTCTCCTTATCTCAAAACACCTTCTCTTTAGAAATTATTATCTAAAAACCTGAAGTGCATGACATGCACAGAAAGGGATTTCTTTCTATAAACCTGCCCTATTCAGATCTCCCAAATATCAAAAAGAAGGAAATAAGTTCTTTTTTTCCTACCAGTGAGGCTTGATTTGCTCTGTCTACTGGACAGCCAGCAAACTTCCAGTAATACACATTTTTGAATAAACCAATACAGGACTTAAAGGGAGAAACTCTTCATTTTTATGCTGCTAAGAAGCAATGATAGCTACTGGAAACAGGGAATTTCAACTGAAGTAAAACCCAAAACTGCTCTCTTTGTTATGAAAGGGAGAGATTTCTTGAAAATAAGGACACATGATTGCACTCCTTACCAAAGATTTAGAAGCATAATTTTGAGAAAGGGTAATTTTTGAAAAAATTACCCCTATAATGATCAGTTGCTATTATTTAGTGTGATGGAGTTATACAGAGATGAGAGAAAGGTATTTTGGCCTACCTAATTCTTTTCGCTGACACCCTCTAATTATATTTTTTCACTATAACTATATGAATACCTCAGTGGTAATGCTCTTTGCCTTGACACGCAGTCAGCTCTGTCACTGCATTTAATAACATAAAAGGAAAGAAGAAAACATACCAAGTAATTAAATCACACAAATTAGGCACCCACGCTGGAGTAATTGAATATTTCAATTAATCATAGGAAACATGCAGCATATACCTCTCACGCTTAGTCTAGTTGTAGGGGAGACATGAAGGAGAATTTGAGGTTCACTAAAGGATATGGCTTTCACCATTTAGTCATTTAAAATAATAACTGTTCAAGTGATTAATTCAGCATAAATAAGAGATGCATATATTAAGAAAAAGCCTGATAAGTATGGTAATAACTTACACACAGAAGTCCATCTACTACTAAAATCAGGAAAAAGCTCCCATTTTAAATGCACTGTGAACATAAGCAGTTCCACTATGGCACCAGCTCTGTTCATGTGTTTGAAAAGGACATGGATAAAAAGTTATCAAAAGGAAACTGATGAGTGCAAACTATACTACACTTCAGTCATATGCGAGATGGACAGTGCTATAGATATATTTTACTGAAATTTCACTAGTAATATCATGCAGATACTTCAAATACCTTCCTCTCAAGATGAATAGACATGTACCATACTGTTATGTACAAGTTAATAAATAAAATTAAACTTATTATTAATGAATGGAAGAATAATTTTCTAAATAGTACTAACTACTAATATTTTGTCTCTATATGAAAAAAATATTGTGATAACAAATTGTGGTAAAGCCTCAGCAGTTCTTTTATTTTTAAGCAGAGCTGGAGATAGAAAAAGATAGCAGGAATAGATCTTAAGTAGGCCTTCAAAATAGCAATAGACAAAATCTAAAAAAAAATCTAAGTATACTAAGTACCTGAACTGTGATTCTTTAAAAGAGACACTTACCAACAAAGAAGCTTCAGTACATTCTGAAAATTCTTTCTCAAAAGTAAGAGTTCACCAACAGCTAATGAAAAATTTTGCTAGAAAAATAATACATGAAGCTGCTGGTGGAAAACCAGCAAGTGAGGGAATATCAGAAAATGAAAGATGATTGCACTTTTACAGAAAGAAGGGACTATTCCTAGCAGGGCCAACCAGTGTGAAAAGATGAGAATCTTCTAAAAATGAGAGAAGATGACAAAGAAATAGCAAGGGAGAGCTCTGAACAAGCTGTTCCCATCCCAAGTGATAAAAGAATGGAAAATGAGCCAGATTCCAGTTTGAATGTGTTCTGACATCAACGAATTTATCTGGTTTTATGCTGATGTAAATGAGATCAGCATTTGGTCCATCAAAAAAGAAATACTGTTTTCCTTCTTCTGTGATAGAAACAATATCATCCCAGACAAGACAGAAAGTATGTACGTTAATAAGGCCAGAATTTAAGTCTAACACACTTGAGAAGTTATCTATATTATGTGTCCTAAGTTTAGTTAACTTTCTTTCTATAATTAGCACTATGTATCACTCTTTCAATCAGTGTTGAGGGATTAATTGTTTGCACATCACACTGTTGGGTTTTTCTGTACTGGACTGTCCATATGTGCTAATAAGCAGGTAAAAACCAGCTGTCCCCAGGGGCTGGTTCTTCTCTCTCACTTCTTTTGATAGCATAGTACCAGTGACATTAGTGAATTCAGAGTGGATTTGATTTATAAGCATGCAATGAGAAGAGTATTGAGAATATATTTCCTCAAAATGAATTCTCAAGGAGATGGGTTATTCTTTTGCTCCTTTTCTTCTCTTTCCTCATGTGAGGAATTCAGGTGACAATATTTGGAAACAGAACTGTCAGTCCAAAATGGAGGTCTTATGAAGTATCTTCCATAGTAGAAGATAATTTGGATGAAAACAGATTAGAGAAAATGCAGGAATATGCATTCCAATTAAGACATTTTAAAGACACAGAATCAAACATGGCTCAATTTTTAGTGCAAAGAATGGGTGTCAATGATCAATCTTTTTCAGAATTGTTTAAAACCCTCTCTTGATACTGCAGAAACTGTCAAGCAAAGCTAAATACTAAAAGTATGACAGTTTTGACATTTTTAAAGGTGAATAGGTAGACCTTTACACTACAGATAGCTCTGTCTAAGACTGTCACCTCTGTTGCTCAGATTGCAGTGTCAGTTCTGACAGCAGTTTTGATGGTGGGTGAGTGATGACAACCAATGATGCGGGGCTATAGCCAGGATGGAAATTCAGCTGAGTCCTGTAACACTAGCACATGACTCAAGTAACTCAAATGTCTTAGAATTATGTACTATGACTAACAAAAACTACATCTGTGACTCAGGTTTTTGAATTATGTGCTAGGTGGGAGCTTGATATTTTAAATTCCTTTTTTTTTTCCCCAGACAAGTATCAAACCTATATACTGTTTCCAATGTTAAGAAATCTAACACAGTAAATGAGTAAACGTAACACTTTTCAAAATCTTTTCCTCTCCTTTATGTTAAATTACATTGCAAAGGGTTTTTCTGCTCCTTTACGTTTTTCTGGCTATTGATCCAGAACAGAACATGATAGAAGCTTTGGGCCTGACCCTGCCTCAGTATAAATCAGCAGAGTCCCATTGTCTCCATTAGCACTACACTGATTTACGGGGCTGATGATTAGACTCTTCTTCCTAGAAGAGAGGACTAGCAGAGCATTGTAGAATGTTACAGGAAGACTTTAAAAAAGAAGGACCCGTCACTTTGAATTTACTTTGAGCTAAGGTTTTCTTCTGTCTCTAATAATAGATAATTCTCTTACGGAGTTTACCACATGTGTTTCAGCAACACACTTGAAGTCTCCTACATGGAAATTATCCTCATAAAGACCTGATGTTCCTGATCAGACAATGCAGAAAAAAATGAGCAGTATCATAAAAGAGGTAAGAATTTAGCTAGATTTTGTTCTGAAGCTTTAGAAAATTTCTATGGAACAGACTTAGAATGACTTTTTGTAGTCATTTATTGTGATTTATAATGAGTAAATGAGATTGATAAATAGGAAAAGAGTACTATTTTTTCCTCTTTTTTTTTTTTTTTGTTTTGGGGTTTTTTGGGTTTTTGGTTTTTTTGGTTTTTGGTGGTTTTTTTTTTTTTTTTTTTTTGAACATGAGTTCTCCTTTCCAGATATGTTTACTTTTTATAGAAATTTTTTTCCCCAAGGTGCCTTTCTGGTGATTCATTCTTTCAATTCATTAGCAACTAAAATTCATAACTTCGATATGGTTGTTTTTTGCCTGGCTGCTGTAGCTTGCTCCTTTCAATTGGTTGTTGTAGTATTCTTAAGATTTAATACTTTAATTTGTTGAGATTCATCAGGATAATTTATAGCACTGTAGTTACCACTTGAATTATTTTTCTAGAATATTCACTTATAAACAAGCAAAATTTACTTAATCAAATCTTTAACTATATTAAACTTTGGATTCCAGCTATATTAATTACTGGTCCTTCTAAAAGAATTTGCAAAACAAGTGAAGAAAATCATGGGGTTATGTTTTCTTCCACTCTAACTGAAAGATTTAAATGATTTACATAACTGAAGGTCACTGAATTACATATCAATCAATATCACATGATTCTGTCTTGATTGTTCATCTCTTGAAATTTCCAGGTAGTGGAAATGGCCTTCCATAATAACTATAAAAGCAGCTTTGTCATACTAGCATGCTTTGTTTCTTGACCTGAAAGCCACTAAAAATAAATATAACATATTGGAGAAGCTAGGAACTGATAGTAACTGATATAATATTTCTCGGAGTTTGACTTGACTTCATTCTGCTGTCTGGTGCAATTAACTTACAGCAAGATACTGTGATAATGGGAAGGGCTGGGGAGGGGGGGAGAGGATGAGGAGGACACACACTTGAAAAAAGGGTTAAAATCAAGCATCTTCACTATTGGGAAGACACCACAGATTTGGTGTCTGGAGCTGATGTCTATTCAACTCAAGGTCCAAGTCAAGACTTCAGCCTAAGGGGAACTGAACTGGTTAGAAGTTCTGTTCAGGGCCTGGGTTGCAGTCCTAAGCTCAGCGCCCATTCCCAGTTCAAAATATGCTGAATAAACTGACAGTTTGTCCTTTGGGATTCAGGGATGTTTCAGCTCTTTTGGCTGTAATTCATATTACCAAATCTGAACAGTGCAAAGAGCAGGCAGCCTTCTAAAAAAGGAGGGAGATGGAGGTTCTCTGATGTTTCTGATGTTAAAATCTTACTCGTCTTTTATATGCATAATTCTAAATAGTAATATAACCCCACAGAAAGAAAAACCCCTTTTTTGTACAGTGCCCATTGATTATTCTTGCAAATTTCAACTGAGAAAATTCATGTAATAAGAAAAAAAAGAGTGATCAGCCTTAAAACTAAATTAAGCAGAAACCATTTGTTCCTTGATCATAGCTATTTGTTCTGTATAAAATGTCATATCTCCAAAAAGCCAGTAAGGCAATTTTTTATGAAAGTAAAACACAAAATATATTCTTGTTTAATGTTTTCTGGCTATAACCCAGCTTGCGGCTGCATATATTATCTAGATACGTCACTCTGTTTACCATATTGAAAAAGAGAAAGCAGGTAAATTAATCACACCGGATTTGAACTGTATGCTGTCTGAGCTATTTCCTTACAGGCCAGCACTTAAATATGCTTAGGTGAGATATTTGATTCACTGCTAGATAGAAAAGGGGTTGTGTGATTTTTTAGGCTTCCTTACTGCTCTCCAAAACATATATCAAGACAATTCTTCTGTACATAGTGATTTACTATGTAGTTCATCTCTGCATTTTGCTGAGAACAGCACCTGAGGAAACTTCCATCTCCTGTTGATAGCAGAGAGGCTACACTTTGTACTGATGAAGAGTTTGGGGTGCTCCACTGGTCCATTGCTCACCAGGGGCATTCTCAGTCCTGCTTATATGGCAAAATGGAGGACTATGTAGAAATAACTCAGTAAATAATCACTAGAGCTAGCAAGTCCATGCAACAGTGGAGGGAATAGTATCTTGGTCCCTATAGCAGTGTATCTGCCTGGATCTCTGCTTCAGTGTAAGTTATCTGCTGAGGTGCAAAACTGTGCTGAAATAGCTAAAGTGCTTCTGCAGCAGGAATAGCCTCAGCTTTCTTTAAAATTTCTGCACTACTCTCTGTTACATGGTGCAAAAATGCCCAAATACTAGCTCTTATTTTTTTATAATGCAGACTGTATCATGAGTGTTCTTTATATTAGTAAATAAACTGCCATATATATATGTCATTATACATGGAAGGTAATAAATGGTATAGAAAAAGACTTTCAGATAGCTAAACAGACCTTAATTTTGTCCATAAAAATGTTTCCTTTTTAATGCCATATAAATATTTACATCCAAAATGAGTTTAATTCATAAATACTTACAACTTTACATTTTACAAAAGCATGAGAAGTTAATCTGTGTTTATTTTATCCCATCATGTACAGTAAATATGTAAACCAGGGTTTTTCCCCCAGCTTCCTCATTAATAAAAATCACATTTCAAGAAAAAAACTACTCTAGTTCTCAGAGTTGCAAAGAGAAGTGGCCTTGGCATAAGGTAAAGGTAAGCATTACTGATAACAGTAATAAATGTAACTAAAGGAGTGAGGAGAATCAGGTCTGAAGTTTTTGGAGGAAGGGTGATAGTGAAGGAATATGCCTTTGGAGACCATTTTCCCTGCTACTGACATTCTTTATTGGGAGGGGATGGCTGTGTGTTGCTGCGTGAACTGGTATTTGTAATGGCATCCTGTGCTGGAGTGGCACCAGATGGCAGCCAAGGGACCAACCAGCCGCTCGCCACCCCCCACCATCCAGCAGGACGGAGGAGAAAAGGCAGGGAAATCACTTGGCAAGTATTGCCATAGACAAAACAGACTCAACCTGGGGAATTTAATTTATTTATTGCCAATTAGCATAAATATTTAATTACTGATTAGGGTTTGGGGGGAAAAAAAAAACAACCACCAAAATATTTAAAATACCTATTCCCTTATCGAGGCTCAGTCTCACTCTGATAAGCTCTCCTCCCTTTTTATTACTGCCACAGCTGGAACACAGGCTGTGTGTGGCACAGGGCAGACCCTAACCTTGTCCCGTGGATGCCACCCCTGCAGAACCCCCAGCCCGCCCCCTGCTACCAAAACCTTGTCGCCTACACTGAATACACATCCCGAGTTCCAGCTGCTGTCCTTGAGAGTCTCAGGATTATCGTCAGAAGTGCTTTACAGTTAACACTTTATTAATCGTGGGGTTTTTTTTCAGTTTCACCATGCATTTTCATGCTTTCATTGGGCTGGATCTTTACTTATAAAATGGCATTTTACACCCCAGTCTTAGTAAATACAGAGGCCGTATGACAGTTAAAAGTAGAAAAAAGCTTTGTGATTTTGTAGGATGATATTGTTTCACTCCCTCTCTCTATCTCTTTTCTCCTGTCTCTTTATTCCTCTTCTCTCAACGGATTTTCAGATCTCTTGTCTTCAAAAGGCAACAGAGTCTTCCAACCTTGACATGAGGCTAGCAGTTTTCCCCTCTTGCACCTTATATCAGTTTCTAACCGGCTCAGGAAACTAGAAGCTTTACCCTAGCTTACACTAGCGTTTATTCTGAAGGTACAGCATTAACGATGCTACATTGCAGTGTATCTCGGCTACATGTGGAAAAATACCATACTTTGGATCCGTGTTACTAATACTGCATTTAAAGAACTACTGCTGGTCACTCAGTGCATTTAAAATACTGCATTTATCTCAGCTTCCATGTTTAAATTGTTTGCCATCAGTGAGTTTTTCCCCAAAATGACCTGAGTTCTAATCAGACTTGAACACTTATATAATAAGAATCTAGAGCTCTGTGTTTCAGCCACAATCTGATGTAACTCATTTTTTTTATATTTGTATATAAATTGTATACATGTGTGTATATCTATATAGTTTCTATATTTGTATATCTGTATTTGTGTGGAAGGGGAACTAAAATGTAAATGAGATTATATTTTCAGTCTTATGTTTGATATATGATGAAGTACTAAATTATCTTTGTGTTTTCCAGAGGTTAATATTTCCTAGAAAGTTTGAATCTATAATAAGACATCCAGAGCAACAAATGGTTATACAAGTGACAAAGCTAATTGTACATATTTATTTTCTAATTTAGTCTTTTCAGTAACAGCTAGTTGATTTAAAAATCCGCTAATAGAATTTAAAAATAAATGTGGTAAAAGTAATTCCTATATCTAATGTTCCTATGTAAATACCAATCACTAATCCTTAAACAGTTTTAGCTTAATCTAATTGCTTTTAGATTGATTTTGGATTATTCATTTCACCCCAAGCATGCTCTTTGGTTTTTTATTCTAAATCATGTTATTGAATCCAAGTGATTGAATCCAAACATTTGACATAATTTGATTTAAATTTTGTTGAACTGTAAATGAATTCAATAGCTTTTCCTAACTAACTAAACTGAATGTTGCTTTCAAGACAGAAACAGAAAGCAGCAGCTATTTAAATACAAATTATTTTAAAATGGACTTGAATCTCAGTATGACACAACTAACCTGTGAAAGGGGAGTGTGAAGAGAATTGCTATAGTAATTCTTAGAAACTGAACTGATGGTGTTTTCTAGTCTTTACTTTTGCTGACACTCCTGTTTGTAAGGTCAAGTTCTCAGTTACTTATGACTGCCAAACTTGAGATATTTGGGTTGTAATGTACTATGTTGAATGTCTGCCACTCGATGGTTTTTGGGCAAGTATCATCTAATTATTCTGATAGTTCTGAGAATGGAATCAGGAGAAATGCATTACTTTGACTATGGTAAGAATAATTTATACAAGCTTTCACTAAACAAACTTCTTGTCCTTTTCTTTGAAGGAGGGATTGAAAATTTGGCAGTGGATTAGGGTTCTGAATTTTATTACTGCTGTGCAAACATTGAATCTTCAATAAATCTTTTATGACTGTTAAAGTTTGGTCAAATGAAAAAAATAATCCATCTGCACTGAGCACCATCCAGTCTCATTTGGCTCCTACACACAACAGTTCTGAACAGGCATTATATTCATGAAGTAACTGGGTTTGAACCAGTTCACACCAGAAAGAGCTGGGCAGAATTTTCCAAATAAGTGGCTATTCAGATTTGCCGTGGACTGTTTGGGACATACACAAAAAACCTGGAAAAAACCTGAATCATATGATAAGGACTGAGATCGGCATAGCAGAATGTGTTGGTTTTGCATGGCAAGGTTTTAGTAGTGGGGGGGGCTACAGGGGTGGCTTCTGTGAGAAGCTGCTAGAAGCTTCTCCTGTGTCTGATAGAGCCAATGCCAGCCGGCTCCAAGAGGGACCTGCCACTGGGCAAGGCCAAGCCCATCAGCGCCTCTGTGATAACATTCTGAAGAAGGGAGGAAAAAAAACGGTTAGAGAGAGCTTTTGCAGCTGGATAGAGGAGTGAGAAGATGTAAGAAACTCTGCAGACACCAAGGTCAG
>VXBL01018527.1:232333-250160 GCA_013400195.1 Aramus guarauna
GTCCCCCTGTGCTGCTGGATTGGGACGAGGTTTGAAGCCGGGAGTGAAGTTAAGCCCGGGAAGATGGGAGGGGTGGGGAGAGGTGTTTTAAGATTTGATTTTATTTCTCATTCCTCTACTCTATTCTGTCTAGGAATAAATTAGATGAATTTCCTCTCTCTGAGTTCAGTCTGTTTTGCTCATGACGGTAACGAGTGATCTCTCCCTGTCCTTATCTTGACCCACAAAGCTTCTCGTTACACTTTTTCTCCCCTGTCTGGTGAATGAGGGGAGTGACAGAGTGGCTCTGGTGGGCACCTGGCCTCCAGCCAGGGTCAACCCACCACACGATATCAGGAGCAAAGCTCATGGGGAGTTTGCATAGCAACAGCTGGTAGGGTGTGTAAGATTTAACAAGAAGCCAGGAAGAGAAGCTGTCCTGGGCTGGACAGTGGAGTACCAGAAGGTGCCCAACAGTACTCTGTGGCAACTAAATGCCAAAGTTTTGCTCCTGACATGTAGCCCCGAGAATACCACCAGCATAGATCAAAGCCAGAATCCTGGCCTGGGTCCTTAGCCAGAAGCTCACATATTGACATTTCTGCACTACAGTAGCTGGAACTAGAGTTCTGGTAGAAATGTGGGAATTACTTTCTAGTTAGATTTTTAGTCAGTCATAATTTTACTGACCTGTCACAAAACATGTTCACAGACTTCAGCTTCTTCAAAATTTAATTAATAATTTTTATGTTACAGTTAATTTTTCAAAGCTATCTACACTCTGCCTGACATAAGTAATGTTGGAAATATGAATTTGCATATCAATCCTTTCTGAGTTTCCTACTAGTATTGGCACTGTTTGCAAAACTCACTATTATAACATGTGAAAGGACCTTTTCCTTTTACCCAAAAAGATGTAAATAGCCCCACTTTTAGGAATTTCTATGAATGTGTTCAGTTTTTATGACAAATTTATATAAGAGTGCGTAAATTAGAATGAAGGCATATGAAAGGCTGAGAGTTTGGGCATGTAACTTCAGCATAGGCTTTGTTCAAGTCTTGTGATGTAAACTTTCACAGAGGACTTACGACCCCAGGTCTATTTTGAGACTCTCAAACTCATGCAATGATAAGTGTTCAGAAAAGATCGGCATGGATCCCATGCATGCAAACATGCATCCAAAGAAACTTAGCTGTTTGGGTTGGTAAATAGCACACAAAGGAAATATAGTTCCAGAACAGCCGTCCTAGACAATATACGTTACAACTTCTTATTTTTCAACTGTTTCTATCACTGGCCTTTTCCAATAATAAAATTTCAAGCTATTTTTGTGCCTTCAGGGACCTGTCTTATCTACAACTCATAATCCACAGTTTGTTAGGGTATTAAGTGAGACCATTGACTGTGGAAAATCCATGCAGTACAATCAGTTTTACCAGCAACAGTCCTGGCAGATCAGGGATAACATCAGTCACTCAGCCTTAATTATCACCAGGTAAGGTAAGATCACCACCACTAGTTGGTGCAACTTACGTTGTCGTGGTGTGGTGGCTTGCGTGCCTTGTTGGACCAGATTAAAATGTTGTACCCTGGCCCTCCAGGTTGGGGGTTTTGTTTTGGGCTAACAACCCAATCATGTAAAAACCAAAATCTGTTACAGAAATTGCAACAACACTATCCCACCGGGTTCAGTGGCATAGTGTTGTTGCAGCCCTATGTTACTCCTACTCGAGGAGTAACAAGGACCAAACAACAACAACAACAACAAGAAGGTAAGATAAGGTTCACATAATTTGGTGCATCATTTGTTAAGGACAGGATAACAAGTTCCTGGGGGCATAAGCAAAACCCCAAGACTGGTTTGAGCTAACAGAACAAATCTGATTTGAAGGCATCTAGGACTTTTTCTGCAGCTGTGTGGGTGATTGGCTGCTGGCCGGGGTCAACCCACCGTCTGTCTTAATGCTATATAAACATACACCTCTGCATGGTATTCATTGGCTAATTTGACAAAAATGAGACCATTGTTCTGACTTCTGCTTCAGGTAACGTTTGTTCAGCTCTTGTACTGGAGAGATCTGGTATTGGTGATTATGGGACTTTGGCCCAATGCAGAAGCATGTTTGGAGCAAAGGTTGCCCTTTCAAACAGATAAACCAAGATTAAGTTAACTTTGATCAGACAGTGACTCCATGGTTAGAAGAGCAAACTAGAAGCTGCATGGGCTACAGAGAAAGTGAAAAAGTAACACAGGAAGTTAGGCTGAAGTTCTTATTTTGCTGAGACTACTACATTTTGTGGTGGTGAAAGGGTGATCTGGTTTAGAAAACTAAGTGAAGTCTGTGCAGGGCATCCATAGTATAGCTGTGCGTGCCCATGTTAAACCATGTGAAGTGTCTGTAAAAGCTGTTGTTGGCTGTCTGGAAAAGGGAGGCAGAGGAAAGGGAGTAGCAACATCACTCTTTTTAACCTATGCCAGCATAACATACAGGAAGCATATTTTTATGCACAGAAAATATGTTGCAGTGCTGAATCCTACTGAGGTCCAGGGAGGATTAGGTACATGGAAGATACGTTGGAGTGGAGCCTAACATAGCCTTGGGATGCTCATGCAAACAGAGGGTATGTGTCCTGTTCTTGTAAATGATCTTTCAGCCACTGTAATCCAGCAAGAAGCCTACTGAATACCCACCTTTACCTGAGCTGCCTTGCTGGGGAGATAATAAATACATGTGTTCTGTGGGTTGGGAATAGAGACCAGAATGCATTCACTGGAGGGTTACATTTACATTCATTGTAGGGTTTTGTTTTTTTTTCTTTTCTAAACTCTGTTCACAGTACAAACAAGCATATGGGAAAACTTTTTTGGTTTTTTTGCTAAAAATTTTAGGATCTATTTGGTTCAAGTGGATTATTATCTTGATAGAGCTCCTATAAAATTCAGAGTTCTTTCCATGTGCTCAAATGAAACCAAAAATGCTGGGGAGGGAAATATATATCCAACCTTTGAAAACATCAAATATATTATTTTCTGCCTGCTCTTTGAATATGAAAGTCCCAGTGAGAACTGCAAATGAAAGAAAACAAGTCAGCAAATATTGGGACCAGCATTGGGGAAGCTAGATTTGGACCATAAAATGGAATGACAGCTACATATGGTTATTGATAAACTTGAGTTCCACCATGTAAGGGAATCAAGATCATATGACACTAAACAGACCTCAAAGGAAATAAAGCAGGACAGGAAAAAGGAATGACAGTACTTTATTTTGTTCCCTTAGAAGTCCCTGGATTTAAAACACACACTGTACAATTTATAACAGTTAAAGGCCACTGTACCAAGAAGTTTGCTACTGAATTGCTGGATTTTTTTCTTCTTTTGCATAAAACAGAGGTTACTACTTCCTCCTTGATGCATAAGAAAGAAGGAGCTAAGAGCTTCCTATCATATTAGACTTGAATTGTGATTACATTGAAGTTAGTATAAACTCTTATTATTTTGAATTGAAACCCCTCTATTATTTTTCTTAAAAGGGTCTGGAAATAGAGTGGCCTGTCATTGTATACTGTTACCTGAAATACTCTGAAAAATAGATAGATATCTTTTGATTAAATCCAGGAGAGTCATTTGAAGCAAACAAATCTGTTCATAAATACAGAGCTTTCATGAATTGTAAGAAATTATTACTTCTTCCCAGAATATTTTCATTCCTTGGAATTATTCAACAGTTATTTTACGAGAATTTATTTCAACCTATAGATTACCGAGAAATTGTTTGTTAAGAGTATTGCTTTAAGTATTTTACATTTACAGTTTAAAACTCAAGCTGTTTAGATTAGATACATACATCAGTGTTAAAATTCTGTTTAATAACTTCATGAGAGTAGACCTCAGAATCAGGTTTCTGTGTAACTTTAAAAATAACTCTGACTTTAGGTATAGTCTAACAAAGAACATTGGAGAAGCAGAAGACTTTCATATTGTGTTTTGTATAAGGATGAAGCATGCTTTTCTTTGCTGATGGGGTTTCTCACGGCACTAGTGGAAGAATAAATTCCAGAAAATGTCTACCAGTAATAAAGTGAGACTCCATGATACACTACCAAAATACACTGTTTCCTAAGAGACAATAACAGTGCAATATATTTATAAGTGACTAATTTTCTTAATAAATGGAGTTTGTTAGGCTGTGAATTTGTTAGAGATAAAAGCTAAAATTATATTCAGAGGTAGCCAACTAACTGTTTGTGGATGTTTAACTTTTTGATGAAAAGAGAAAAACAATTTTACTTATGTAATGACCTTTATAAATTTGCCTTTTATTTGTCAAAATATAAGCGCGGTTCAGTAATATTCAGTAATCTTTCTAGTTCTTAAATACAGATTCAGTTTGCATTAGTTTGGTTATCCATCCTAAGTTCAGATACAAGAATAGCAGTGATTACTGCACAGAAAATGCACAATTAATAGTTTTGCAAAGCGAAAGGCCAATTCTGTGAAAACAAGCAAAAATAACCACTTCTTATTTTCCTCTGGGAAAAGGAAAGGCACCGAAATCAGTCACATATATCACTGATGGCTGAATGTCTTGACCACTCTGACCACCATTGAAGTTTCTGGAAACGGCTGTAGACGAGCTCCAAATAGGACTCAGGTGTCTAGGAGCACAGTATTGCAGAGCCTAATTCTTGGCTGTCAGGCCCCAGGGCCCAGTGTCAAACTCTGCAGATAAGTTGTCCAAATACTGATGAAACCTGGGCTTTGGCCTGGTGAGTCTCCTGACCTGTGGCTCGTGTCCCCATGGGCCCTGGGCTGATCTCAGAGAGCTGAGCTCCCAGCCGGTGGTGCAGAAGTGGCTGGGGTATAGTCAGAGCTGAGAAATGGAGTGAAAGATGGGGAAAGGGAGCAAGGAGCTCCTTCTGTCTCCTCCTCCTGCTACCCCTCATGCCTGCATGTGGTGCTATGCACACATGTATGCCAAATGGTTTGGAGACAGCTTTTAAACTGCCAAAATTTGTCTCTTCTTGGCCATGAAGGCACTAATGTAGCCATCCTGGGATTCACTGTGCCCATTTCAGCTCAGGCTGGGGCAGACTCTCCTGCCCTGAGCTATTTTGTTATTGCCTGAGGCACAGCCCTGCCTCCTGGAGGGACCATCACCTGCTCCAGTTCTGTGCACCTGGCTCAGGCTCCAGGGAATGGTGTCCCCTAGGTAAGGACATGGCCTGTGCCTGGACCACCTGGGCTCATGGACAAGCTTCCTCCATGGAGCTACCCTGCTGGCCCTGCACCCTGATGTAGACTACCAAAAAGAGGTGACTAGTCCTGCCTTGTAGAGTTCAGGCCTCCGTGGCCCTGAGGGATTCCAAGTCCTGAGACAGAATATTAAAAATCTGTGAGCCAAATTAGGCTGAAACCCTAGCTCTGGCTTGGCTTTACCACAGAAAAGGAACTCACCTGATAGCAAGGGCCTAAACAGGCCAGTATGTCCCCAAGAAGGACGTGCCTTGTGTGGGTTTAGGGAGTCAGGTGATGACAAGGGTACACCTGCGGCTCTGGGGATCTCCCAGCTCTGGCTGACTATTTGAAGCCCTGATCTCCATTAACGTAGCTCCATCACCTCCAACCCTGCCTTACATGGAAGTGGTGGCTGCAGCTGCAGTATGTGAAAAGCCTCAGCATCCCCCAAGGGTCAGGTGTACCCTAGCAGGTCTGTGTCCTCAAGGGGGCATATCACCAAGAATGCTATATTTCTGGAATAAAACTGGATTTCAAGGATGGACTCAATGCTTTGCCCCATCAAGAATGTATATGTGCAAAACTACTAGCTAGTCACTCAAATTTTGAACTAAAAAAATAAAGTACGTGTAGAATTTAGAAAGCAGCTGATCAGAGGTTTTCATGGTTATAACTTCGGATTCCATCAATCTGTCCCACTCTAGATAGCCCTCAGTGTATCCCCCAAACCCAATCAGTCTAGTTCTTGGTAAACAAAGTGTATCATAGCAAAAAGAGTTGGTATGAAACTCTGATCACTTGGCATAACACCTCTAGTGACTATTCCTTTCCAACCAGCATGTTCAGCCAGGTAGTGGGAGGAATCCATCTGTCTGTCTGAGCAGCTCAATTGCAATTTTTTTTTTATTATTATTATTTTTTTTTTTTTATATTTAGCTGAATTCAGGGAAAATTCCTCTGGCAAGCTTACATACAGTGGTTAAAGTGACTATTTAAAACAACAACAACAAAGTCATTCTTATCCATGACTGTTCTGTCAGCAAGAGATATCTGTTCCAAGAGTGAGGCTTTAAAAAAAGAAATGATAGCTCCTTTGTAGTCTCTGCTATTTTTAAAGATGGAAGACATGGAGTGTATTTTATGTCTTGCTGTAAAAGTACAAGCATGATGTGTCATGCATATCTTGTCAAGAAATGTTAGTTCAGTCATTGAAGAGAAGGTCTTTGGCTCTTTGCAGATTGTGTGGGCTCAGGCTTCCATACTGACCATTTAGAAAGTGACACTAAAAACTGTGAAAAGAGAGGGAACATGCATTTTTCTGCTTTTTTGTAACATGTAAAGATGTGTGGGTGAAGCAGAGAAGAGCGCAACAGAGCTTACACCATCCAAACGCTCTTCGAAAGGGCAAAAAAAAAAAAAAAAANAAAACCCCTTAAAAAAGGAAAAAAAAAAAAAAAAAAAAAAAAAGGTGGTTGTGAACAGAGACAGCCAGCTAGGGGTAAGATGTGTCAAAACAGATTAAAATACCATAGGTAAAAGCACCTCTGGGAAGAAAAAAGTAAATTTGGAACACAGAGCAAAATAAACTTCACAGGCAGGAGGAAAAGGAAAAAAAGGGAGCTAGAGGAAAATCGAGACAGATAATTTTGTAAACTACTATCTGCTCTGATAGGAGCATCCAGGGGGCATAGGTAAGAGATGGATTATAACCCAAACTACTTTCTGGGACAGACTTACAGATGAGTAACAGAAGTGAAGGGCAGTATTATAAGCATACACAGAAAAGACAATTGCTTTCTAGCATCAGTGTCCTGGTGTTAATTTGCTATGGCTGCAGTGACAATGAGTGCACTAGATAGGATCGCATGCTTTTGGCTTCCTTTCTCTGTCTGATTATGCCTGGGATAAAGGAAACACAATTTGCAGGGCAAATATTTTTAATGAGACTTATAAAATCCTTCACTTAGCATTTTCCAATGTTATATAAGAGGATCGATCATATCTAGACAGGTAAAAAACCCCAAACAGTGGAAGTTCAGATATGGTCTACTAATTGTTATATGACTCAAATAAAATAAAAACTTACCTTCCCTGAATCATTCCATCCAAATGTAATATATCTGTTTATAAGCAGTTATTAATTTTCCCCTGATTTTGCAAAATAATATAACTGTTAATCTATTACTATATTGCTAAATGTACTGGCTAACTCCTAAGATAAAAAGGAAAAAAGAAAAGGGAGTGGGTGATTCACCTAAGAAGAAATAAAGATATCCAACAGGTATCTAGAGATACGGTTCATTCTTCTATGTACGGATTTTCTTGAGGCTGGCATATATTTTCATCAAGGCACTGTTTCATAATTAGAAATGATGACTAGCCCAGGGACTCTCATCACAAAAATTCAGGAGCTGGAGAACAGCAGAGAACATTGTAAAAATTCCCCAGACAGGCAGCATCTGCAGTTTTGTGCAGACCTGCTTTTTCTTTTGTTCATCAAGGTTTTGGAACAACGTATGTGCAGCATTTCGATCAGTGTAGACTTACTGGTAGTGTTTGATATGCTGGCTCTACTTTATCTGCCACAGAAATACCACTGTAACCATCTAACTACAGCACGGCTTTTCATATTTGTGGGAATAAGTGCTAAGCATTTTCACAGTTACTTCCCATAATTGCATGCAAAAATCATTGCTCTTTTCTACTCAGTATATACAAAGCAATATTTTCAAACTGGGGTGCCAGTATCTATATTCTGAAACTGTGTCACAAAGGCCTGCTTCACCACAGGGCTAAACACTTGCATTGGCATGACTAGTCAGGTCTCAGCTGCTACTTCTGCATCTGAGTTTTCCACAAAAAGGAGATGTCATCTTCCCAGCAAGTCTTTCACATCACATTGAGATAGAAGTGTCCAGATTGAACAAAGCTCACCTGTCTAATCTTGTATGCACTTATCCACCATGTGTAGCTTGTGTCCTAGAGATCATTTACTGACAGACACTCCTAAGCAAGAATCTATTTTGAATTGGTATGCCATAGTAGAGCAAAAGACACGTGTATTAAGCAATGTGTGGTAGAGAAAGAGAGGAAGAAAGTCAGACTGTTTTTCTCTGAGGGTGATAGTTCCCCGTTTCAGTGTTTGTTCCTCTTTTAGCAGTCCTACATAAAGGCATTTATTTTTTCCAAAGGAGATGGAAAAAAAGCTGTGTACATTCTCAGCCATGGAAGAATGGGTCAGCGACTGTTGTATGAACAAAGGGAAGACCTTCACTACTGACTTCAACATTCAGAAAAATAGGAATTTCTTCCTGGATCAGCAGTAGAGGAATGGACAGATGTATATAGACTATCACAAAAAACATCTCTATATTATCAACATTGCTTCAACACAAATCTAAAATATAGCCCCATATCAGCTACTATGAAGAAAATTATCTCAGCTGAAACCAGGACATTATTCACCTCTTATTCCATACCATTTACATCATGCCCAGGTGCCACACTGTCTAATACATCCTCATTAACCACCACCACCACCCTTCTCATCCTTTGATATAATATGCTGATATAATTCCCATAATCTATGGACGACCCTTGTAAAAAGTCCATAAAATGTCCACAAATATCCACAAAATGGCTATTGAGTTCCTTTAGTCCATGACTTTGGGCTCCATCTATTATGATTACTCAGGACAGAAGAGGTGGTGTGTTGCATGGAGTTTCTGGGCATCAAAGCCAGCTCAGGTTGGGTCCACTGCTGCACTTGCACTGCTTCTTGTAATTCTTGTCTTCCATTAGTTCAGCTGGTTCCTGCTACAGTAATTCCTATAACATGTGACTCAAATCACGGGTTACAATACTTTAAAGGTATTTCCATTATAATCTCCACCCCTGGTCCCTTTGAGCCAGACCATCAGGTTTAACATTGTCCCATTTCCTCTTGCCCCTGCTCCAGCTCGGGCTTACCCACAGACTACAGTCCCTTAGGGGTGTACCTGCTCCAAGTGGAGCCTTATCCATGAGCCACAGTCTCTCCAGGGGTACACCGGCTGTGGCATAGACTTATCCACAGTCACAATCACTTTGAGGTGCACCTATTCCAGCATGGCCTTCTCCATGGGCCACGTGTTCATAGATATACTTGCTCCAGCATGGCCTTTGCCCACAGTCACAGTCACCTCAGTCCCTTCAGAGTTAAACCTGCCCTGTCATGGGCTCATCCATGGCCACACACCTTCAGGTGCTCCAGCATGAGCTCATGCACAGCCACAGATGCTTTGATGTATACCTTCTCCGGCAGGACTTATCCTGGGGCCACAATCCCCCCAGAGGTGTACCTGCTGTGGTACAGACATTACTACAGCCGCAGACACTTTGAGATGTACCTGCTCTGGTGTGGACTTATTCACAGCCACAGATGCTTTGGGGTGTCCTGCTCCCACATGGACTCATCCACAGGTCACAGTCTCTTCGACTCAAGTGCACGCAGGAGTTCCAGCCCATCCAGGTCAGCAGCACAGGAACAGCAGCGATGCCCTGGCCATCTGGCAGCCCAGGCGCACCATCATGGCTGTTATCACAACGTTCCCAGGCACAGCGCAGTCAGATGATCAGCACTACAGCAGTACAGTGAGCAGCGAAAGCAAAAAGCAGCCACTAATTACCACTGGACTCTACTGTACAGTAAGGCAAGCAAGCTCCATGGCAAGGACAGGAGCCTGCCAATTAACAGCTAAACAGTAAGAACAGCTATAAATTTGACCTGGCACATTCCAATAAAATCTGTCGTTATCTCAAACAATTTCAGCCCCATGTTGGGTGCCAAAAAGGACTGTCGTGATTTTACCCCAGCCAGCAGCTGAGAACCATGAAGCTGCTTGATCACTCCCCCCCAGCAGGGTGCGGGAGAGAATTGGAAGAGTAAAAGTAAGAAAAATTGTGAGTTGAGAAAAAGTCAGTTTAACAGGGAAGCAAAAGCTGTGCACACAAGCAAAGCAAGACAAGGAATTCATTCACCACGTCCCATGGGCAGGCAGGTGTTCAGCCCTCTCCAGGAAAGTAGGGCTCCATCATGTGTAACAGTGACTTGGGAAGACAAACACCATCACTCCAAACACCACTGCCTGCCCCTTCCTTCCTCTTCCCTCAGCCCCTTATATGCTGAGCATGACGTCATATGGTATGGAATATCCCTTTGGTCAGGTGTGGTCAGCTGTCCCAGCTGTGTCCCCTCCCAGCTCCTTGTGCAGCCCCAGCCTACTCGCTGGTGGGGTGGTGTGAGAAGGAGAAAAGGCCTGGGCTCTGTGTGAGCACTGCTCAGCAGTAACAAAAACATCTCTATATAACAAAACCATCTCTATGTTATCAACACTGTTTCCACCACAAATCCAAAACATAGCCCCATACCAGCTACTATGAAGAAAATTAACTTTATCATCTCAGCTGAAACCAGGACATTCCCACAGAATTATATGTTATACTGTTACACAGAAAAATTTATAGAGATTGAAATACTACATATTACAATAAAACCCACTATGAAATTATTTAGTGTCGTTACCCACTTTTAAACCATTTGAGTTAAATGTAATACAGGTGTTTTTAACAACATAAGCAAATATAAATTTCCTCTCATCTGACCAATTTTAAAATTTATTTATATGTGATTTAAATATCAGATAACTTTGGTTTTGTTTGGGTAAAATATCAGTGCAGCTTTACTCTGAAGAACTGACACAGATGAACTAAGTCAATACTTGCATAAACAGAACTGCATTAGCAAAATATGTATGCAACTGATTTATCAGTTTCCTGTAGCATTTATACCATCTACATATAAAACTACACAAGAGTATTCCTAAGCCATTAAAGGAACTGTTATGTAAAGTTCCTTTTTTAATTTGCTAATTACTGATTTTTAAAATGCTTTTCTGTTAAGACTAATTTTGCCTCAAGGCCTAATCACCTATGTTTTAGATGTTTTCTCTGGATAAAAAATAAAAGGAGAAACCAGCAGTGTTTATATCATAGGAATGCAGAAATAACCCTACTGTATTATTTAGGAGAAAAATAGATCTAATAACTTACCTGATGTTTTCCAATATATTTGTGTTCCTAAATGCCTGATGTATCAAATATATTTTGTGTTTGTTTGTATTAGGGGCTTTAGAAAACAGAGCTATGAGAGACTTGTGCATTGGGAGTATATTAGTTTTGCTAATTCATGTAATTTTAAAACTGATTTCACTCATAGTTCCTAATCCATTGTTAGCAGTCAATCAGCTCTTACACTAAGTGACATGTTCTGGCTCATCCTGGGAGTTGAAGCTTGCCTAAAATATGGTATTGATTTATTGAAATGCAATTTTCATTGTAGAATGTACACAGTGGGAAGATATTATGCAGCTGTATGAATACTGGATGACAATAGCACAGGAAGACATCATGTGAATATTATATAAAAAAAAAAATATTGTAAGATGCAAGGAGAAGAAAAACAAAATCCTTTTTATGAGGAGAGGAGGCTAAACAACTTTCCCTTGGTCAATTTGTCTCTTAATAAGCTTTCTGGGATTTGTCTGTGCATCCTGGACACATAGGAACCAAAGGGATTACAGCTAGAAGAACCAGTGCTGATAAAACAAGAACTGGCCTGAATTTTAAATCTAGAATTCAAACCAGAGGTAAACCAAAACACTTTAGATAACTGAGAGAAAAACATTTTTCATTAATCATTATCCTGAATGTTCTGATTTTAGTTGGAATGAGAAGCAAAAATATTATTGTCTGAATTTATCAGTTGTTGTTTTTCTAAACTGAACTAGCAAGTTTCCTAGTGAAACCCAAATGTCAATCTTTTAACACAATTTGCTACAGAGTTTTTTAAACAAAGTGCCCTGTAGAAAGGTGACCCTTAGATGGATAGGAAGGCTGGACAAGGATAATAATGCTTTTTGCAGAAAAACAGAAAAATCCGTTTTCTTACCCAATGGCAAGTGTTGTGCCTTAAAGAAGTTGCAGTGGAAATATGATCTTATTCAATCCTTTTTCCATGAGGAGAACTAAATAATTTCTAGAGTAACAATCTTTCTCGCTGTGTCAATCAATACTTATTCTTCAGTCTGTGAACTGTGTTCTGCTTTATTTTTTCCTCCCTTGAGAACTTTGTTCCATTATTAAAATGCTGTAGGGGGTTTTTGTTTGTTTGTTTGGGTTTGTTTGGGTTTTTTCTCCCTGTAGCTAGGAAGTAAGGGAAGGGTTGATCAAGAGAAGAAATAAAGAACTTTGATATAGAACTAATAATGCACATACCTGGTCTAGCTATTGTTGTTCCCAGACAAAAAGGGTATTTTAATTTGTAAAATAACCCAGCAACCCTTCATTAGTTATGAAGAAAGTACTTAGGGTGGGCCAATACTAGTATAAAGGGAATCATGAAGAATAACGAACAGCTTGTATAAGCTATTGAGATTACACTGACTTTGAGGGAAGCTATTATTTTTTTTAGCATGCCAGTTTCATGGTGTGGCCATTGAGTGTGAGCGCTGTTGAAGGCAATGACATTTGCTCTGGACATGGAAAGCTCAGACCCATTCTTAAGGAGCTGAGCAAGGGACAGTGAAATCACTGCTAGACCTACTAAGCACTGTGAGTAAAGCATCAGCTCAGTTCCCATAGTAGCTGCCTCAGACCTTTGTGACTTTGTGCAAACTCCTTAAAGATACGACTCCTTTATTCAAACATGTGACAAGCACTGGATTTAACCCCAGAAACAAGGGAGTGTAGCTCAGCTTGAGCTCTGCACTGATGTGAGTAACCTTTCTTTCAGTATCCGATCTAGATCAGGTACCTCTATTGTATGCTATAGGCTGTTATTTTAATGTGGGTCATATAAATGTTGAATAGAAAGGGACAACCAGATTCTTTATGTCACTTTAAAACATAGTCTGTTTCAGCTTTTATAAAGACACATAATCACAATGGGGAAAAAAACCTATATCTTGACCAGGTACTAACATTATAGTCGATGGAAAAAAATTGGAAGAAGTGTCTGAATCATTACTTACACTTTTAAGAACAGCCTTACTCTTTCTTGTTCTAGTCTGGCACAGGCTATTTTTTAAATGAAATGTCAGATACAAAGCCCTAGTGCTCTCCCTGTTGAATTCAACATAGTGTAATACTATTCAGCACTTCTAGAATATTTGTTCTCAAAAGGATACCTTCATTTGTCATTTCAGAAACCACAGTACGAGTGCTCCTTCTCCTTATCTGTAAAATCATTATTTGAAACACTGGATGAGTAAATAATGGCCTAGGGAAACTGCTGACACACAGTTGACACTCTGAAGCAATTAAAATTTGTTATCATCAACATATTTGGAGAGCCAGCAGTTCCCTGTTAGACTTTTGCACTGATTCTTCAGCATGGCTTGTGCTACCAAATTAGCCTCCATACTTGAACACAGAAGACAAAGAAATAAGAATGTCAGGAAACAAATATGTCAACTTAGAATGAATTTACAATGACATAGAGTTGAGGGATTCTGTCCTTTTACTAATAATTATTTTTGGGGTGAGTAGCAGCAAGATCACTTCAGAACTGAACCTCAGATTGGAGTCCAATAGCAGCACAAACCAACCTGGCTGCTGTTTGTAATGATTCCTGCTGTATGTTGACTCTGGGGACCTCCATCCTCACTTGAAGCTGAACCAGTGCAATAATCCTTCAAACCAATCAAACAAAACAAAATTTTGACATGGCTTGGCATTCTGGAAGGGGCTATATTGAAAAAACCTAATGGCAGAGCTGGTACAAAGGAGAGGATAGGGTTTTGCTACAAAGGGGAGAGCAGGGCAACTACACCAAACTACACTACACCAGAGTGGTGTTGGCTGCTGTGGAGTCAGCTTGGCTGGATGGGAGAAGTAGAGGTGGACAAGGAACTGCCTGAAACATCCAGGTAGGAATTTTGTCCTATTATTTACTATTTAGTTTTTAGCTGGAGCCAATTGCTCCAGAATTTATTTTTTTTAAATATACTGTGCATTACAGTAATGTGTGCATACTGTGCATTACAGTCTTTTCTTCTGGAGAAGAGAAGTGTTAGGGGGAAGGTCATCACAGTATTGCTCTACTTAAAGGGTTGCTACAAAGAGGACTTAGGCTCTCTCTTCACAAGGAACCACATGGAGAAGACAAGTGGCAACAGGTAGAAGTTGCACTAGGAGAGGTTTCATTTCAATATAAGAAAATTTTTTACAGTGAGAACAATCATTCACTGGAATAACATCCTCAGGGATGTGGTGGAGTCCCCATTTTGAGGTTTTCAAGATGCTATTGGACAGAGTGCCAAACAACATCGTCTAGGCACCTTTTCCCATGAAAGGTTGGACCAAATGATCTTTGGAGGTCATTTTCAGTCTGGGCTGTTCTATCATTCTATGATTCTTTGATTATTTTGGTTTTTTTTTTAATATTTTTAACTAGAGAAAAACAAAAGTGAAGAAAGGAAAGAATACTTACATACGGTTCAGCAGGTATAGTGAGATTTCTTATAGGCAGAGCTCAAGCAATATATTTTTTCAACTGGACTATTTGCCTACGGTAGAAGAATAGTTTGAGTTGCTCAATTTTAATTTGCTTATGATGCTTCCTGTGTTTATCTTCTTCAGATGCACATTTGCAGCTTTTGAGATTTTTTTTCTCAAAGCCCCGTCTCCCAGATACTTTGGATTGCAGAAGAAACTTGGCTTTTGCTTGAAAACTCTGACAGATAAAGCTCTAGCCTTGTGGTTTCTGCCGAGCAAACTAAAGTTTACCAGGAGAAGGGGAAGACTGTAAATAATGCCCTGGCTGGCCCTTGCCTTGCTAGAGGACTGACTTCATTGACTGCTCCTATATCATGCACTTGCAGTCACATGGCACAAAAGTTTTTCCTTTGCTATAGCATCTTCAACCCTTCCCTTAGCTCAAAAGCCTTAGGATATGCCTAACATTTTTCTTTCAAGCACAAAGAAGTTTTATCTAAAGCTCCTTTATGAATTCTAGATTTTAGAAAAGTGTAAATTGTTTCCCAAGTCTTTCATAAGACTTGGGCTTTTTTTTTTTTTTTTCTCCTTGCTCTTTATATTATATTGACAATATTATCACATTGTCTTCAGAGTTACAGTTATCTTAGCTGTTTATAATTCTTTTCATATTAGCCAGCAATGCTAGAGTACTCCCCAATAGTCTGTGTTTCATGGAGGTTTCAAAAGTTTGGCAACTGCTGTTAAAATTATTCTGAAGTTCCAGACCTATCCTTTCATCCTAATCATTTTCCCCCACAGGCCCTTTAGGGGAGAAAAAAAAAAATAAAAAAAAATCACATTTAAAATGCAGCACTCAGGATACCCACTGAGACTAAATGTCCTGTTTCCATAGTAAAAAGCTGTTAAAGTTTATTTATTTTTCTTTAAACTTATAATAATGAAACTATGAAGCTACAAAGATAATTTTACCCCCTCCTCCTGCCACACATTTCAATAGCTTTGGGGTAAATGCCACAATGAGTTCTGAAATGAAATTACCTTTCATTTTCAGAAAAGAATAACTTCTAGCCATATCAGCCATCCAACATTACTTTTTTTCTTTAAATGAAAATTTAATATGATAAGAAAAGACAACAATGCCTGAAGAACAATACTGAAGACAAACAAATCATTGTGTCGTTGGAGGAAATGACATACTGTCTGATTTGTAAGGCGAGATGTGCACTTTTGAAGCTGAAATACCTGAGACCAACTGAAAATTTTTACGTAAATAGTAGGAATAATGGTTGGTGACCATGCATTGAAGTTGTGAGACATTTTCCATGATTTCTGTTACTCCACCTTTTCCAGTGATGGCCACAAGCCTTTGGGGTGGTTCTGCTTTGTCACAGGAAATCCCTTTCCATCCAAGCTCTGTAGCCATCCCCTCTGTTGTGTATCACTGAGAAAAGAGCATTATGCAAATGGCAGGCACAGAGGTGCTGGGTGGTCAGGCTCCACGTCAAACAGCCACGACCTTTTCTAGTGCAGCTTTCATGGCTGATAAATTTTGCCAGAATGGGCATCTGAGCTCTGCAAGTTGACCCATCTCTTCTCCGTGGTGAAGAATCACACATGGGACTGAGGTCGGAGAAAGGAAGCAGGGGAAAGGGCGGCCTGAGGGCCTCCCTCACCACAGCCCTGCGTGTGGCACTTCGCCGGCGCTGCCGATTCTTGTGTCTGGCCGAGAAGATCTGGTCCATATTCTCTCTAAGCCAGCAGACCCAAGAGGGCCGTGCTGCCTTTCCTCTGAATCCAGTGTACAGTGTGAACATATTCTCCTCTCTAAAATAAGAGTTGTTCTGCTGCTAGCTAAAATAGCATGACACGCATGTCACTGCAGCTGTACATAATAGCTGTGCATTTGTGTTCCTGTGAAAATAAAAGCTAGAAAATGGCATAACTCTTCTTCTCCCCTGCAGAAAATTAAAATAATCCCACAGCTATAACTCTGAAGAATGGCATTAAAAGAAAGTTGTGACAGGTCAAGCTCACATTCAAGCTGCTGCTCGCAGTCAGTTACCCCGCATCAGCTAAGCCACAGTAGCTACACTCTTAGCTCAAGGGAAAGAGAGGGTAATGGCACTTAACCTGGCCTGTGACAAAAGACAGTCAAGCTAAGTTACATTACCATGCGTTTGCCATAGCGCCGGAACAAAAGACTCTCTGGCTTAGCTGACATCGTAACTTGTAATTGGTGGAAATTTCAAGCCATACTTAAATCATTATTTTTCATTAACATACACTTGAAAGAGAATGCCAAGATTTTGCTTCCTATGCGTCCCTGCATACGTTACAATATATTGCTTAATTGTATAATTACATATTACTTGTCACGCTCAGGATCTTGCCTATTTCAGTGTGCGGGACAAATCCGTAGTGCGGAATGAAGACTTCATACAGAGTAAAGGTTCCTGCTTCACTGTTGGGGAGCTCTGCTAGCTTAGGAAGGTGCAAAAATACACACAGGTTGCTCTTCCTAGCAGCTCCAGGGTAATATGTGCTCTTGGAAGAGCGCAAGGGCTGTCACTTGTGGGTGGCCCATGTCACGTGCTGTCTAAGGACTAAGTGGTGGTGTGGTGACAAAATGCAACAAGTTGCTTTTACTTGTCAATGTTCTAGAAGGACATACAGAAATAATGCAAACAAACACTGTAGTCTCAAAATAAATTCTCCCATTCCCACTGCAATAAAACTGGTATTAAGTATTCATTTCTCCGATTCCACTTCCCAGTTTGTAACTACATTAGAGGTTTTTTATTTGTTTTATTTCCAACACAAAGCCTATCATTAACTACAAGTACTGGTGTGTCAGTAATACTGCAGGGGAAAAATATTTGTAAACTTACTGGGCATGTTTCAGAACATAAATGTTTTGATAGGAGGAAATATAATGACTACTCTGATGCAATGCATAAGGTATGTATATATATGTATATATTATAGGCTGACTTTCATAATTATGATCTTTCTTTTTTTTTTTTTTTTTTTTTTTTTTTTTTTTTCCTTTTTTTAGAAAAAATATTTTTTTT
>VXBL01018527.1:250316-323183 GCA_013400195.1 Aramus guarauna
TTCTTTCCTTCTTTCTTTCCTTCTTTCTTTCCTTCTTTCTTTCCTTCTTTCTTTCCTTCTTTCTTTCCTTCTTTCTTTCTTTCCCCTCTCCCTTCCCCAAACAGCCTTAGTTAAAAATAGGACACTTCAGACACTGGAACTCTTGAGTCTTTTCTGAAAGTCCCATATTTCCATCTTTTATTCTCAGCAACATGAGAGACAGAGCAGCAGGACTTAGGCCTGAACACAATTTGAAAAAGAAATAGTCTGGATTTTTGAAAGAAGACTTTAGACTATAGGCACCCATATCTTATTCTGTTTCCATTTCATCCAGCTCTTTCAAAGTTGTAGCTTTAGGTGACAATCCTTTTAGTCAATACCAATTACATGTCTTATCATTGCTCTAATTTCAGAGAGAGATTTCACATTTAATAGTTTTCTAGAGTAGGAGAAAGTATTAATGAAGGATTTTTTTTTTTTTCTTATCCCACAGATGTATTTGCAATGCTTACACTTAAAATAAAACATCATTAAAGTCACAGAAATTTTATTAGCCAGATTACTTTAAACTGCTTTAACTCCTTAAATCTGCACTTCTTGCATGACCCATGGTAGAAATATCTGTGTGTGTACATAGATGCAGAAACAGCCTTGAGCAATATTCTTTTTGAAAGTATGAGCAATGCTAAAAAACATATTTTGCTCCCATTTGGATAGGTTGTTACTTTGATTTTGTGCTTGTCTGAGAATTTGAAAGGCATTCAAAGAGGCTACAGTATAAAATATTTATTAGCTTAACTTTCTGACAGCTTCNTTTTTTTTTTTTTTTGCTTCACTTACCAGTTTTGAGAAACACAGTTTGTCTTGAGAGGTTAATTTTTCTGTAGAAATGAAAAAAGATTTCTGGGTTGTGATATTGACTACCAGTGTACAGTAAATTACCAAACTCTTTTATAAATAGAAAAGCTTTCGAAAATGTGTGATATTCACTCTATTTAATTAACAGTGGTTGCTATGGATAATTTTCTTTCTTTCTTTCTTTCTTTCTTTCTTTCTTTCTTTCTTTCTTTCTTTCTTTCTTTCTTTCTTTCTTTCTTTCTTTCTGTCTTTCTTTCTNATTTCATCCAGCTCTTTCAAAGTTGTAGCTTTAGGTGACAATCCTTTTAGTCAATACCAATTACATGTCTTATCATTGCTCTAATTTCAGAGAGAGATTTCACATTTAATAGTTTTCTAGAGTAGGAGAAAGTATTAATGAAGGATTTTTTTTTTTTCTTATCCCACAGATGTATTTGCAATGCTTACACTTAAAATAAAACATCATTAAAGTCACAGAAATTTTCTTAGCCAGATTACTTTAAACTGCTTTAACTCCTTAAATCTGCACTTCTTGCATGACCCATGGTAGAAATATCTGTGTGTGTACATAGATGCAGAAACAGCCTTGAGCAATATTCTTTTTGAAAGTATGAGCAATGCTAAAAAACATATTTTGCTCCCATTTGGATAGGTTGTTACTTTGATTTTGTGCTTGTCTGAGAATTTGAAAGGCATTCAAAGAGGCTACAGTATAAAATATTTATTAGCTTAACTTTCCGACAGCTTCCCTATGTACCACCAGCAAACTTTTTTGAATGATACATGTCACTGTCCTAATTCAATAGGAAGCAATTTTTGCAATGATCTCAATTAATGAATGGAGTCTGGACGTTCCCAGAATCGGAGTATCGCAACTACTACACATCAGATCCACTATATCAGGATATTGACTCAGAGTACCTTTTGGATTTTCTTCAGTTGTTCAGACATTAAAGAATCAGGACATTGACAAATGCACAGAAATATCTTAGCACAAATTAATTTCACTTGGTAAATATCTTATATTGACATTAAGGTGGTATGTTGTTGTGTCACAAGAGTTTAAAAACACCCTACCTATCCAGAAAATTCTTTTAAAATGTGTGTTTATAACTCATTGCTATGTTTTTAATCAAATTAAAAAAAAAAAGAAAAAAAAAGAAAAAAAAAGTGAATGCAAATAACCATATAAGTAGTAAGCAGGAGAAACAGAAATCAATAGGATCTAAAAAGGAAGGAGAATAGGAATTTCTACACAGCCAGCAAACTACTATTGTATTTTTTTCTAAAGTAAAGAGAGAAGATAAAATATTATAAATATGAGGAGAAAAAGATAAGGATTGATTCTCATCTGATGCCTGACTTAAACTTTTAAGGTAAACACTTAAAGATATTTTAACTATGACCAGGTGAAATATCCTATTAACACTTTCTTAAATGAGAAAAGCCATGTGATTTGAATTAACACATACTTAAATTATGTCTTGAATTAAGCTTTAAGTCTTAAATACACAGTAATTTAAGAGTCCCCATTCAAAAGCAGAAAGCTTTGTTTGAAGACAACCTGGAGGAAAACTGGAAGACACATTTCCTAACGGAAACCAGGCAAAATTATATGGATGCCGGAAGCATAGTTCTACTTTCTAATTAAGGCCCCTAATTACTCAAACTGTTCTGCACATTCATTTTCCTTTCCTTCCTATAGTGCTAGGAAGTCACAGGGGGATCTGCTCACATCTTTCAACTTGCTGCATTCACATCTGAAATATGGCATGGCCTACAAAGAAAGACAATTCTTTCTGGTTTCTAATTAGCATCACAATTGGAGACATTAGACTTTTGCTCTTTTCCAGCTCTGCTTCTGGCTTCAGACCATATTGCTTGAGTCAGCAATTGCTGCCAGAAAGCAATGCCAGGAGGTGTAAAACCAAGTATTTGGTAGCTAGCGCAGGAATAGAATAGCTGCTTTTTTTCCAGGAAGATTAAGATTGCAGCCATGCTGCAGCACTAAATAGAAAAGGACCCCTTTGGATAAAAGGGTTAACAGAAATTAAAGGAGGAACTGCTCACTCAGCAAGGTGAAGAACTGACAGAAAGGACCTAGAAATGGTGAGCAAGTCCAGCTAATTACAAGGGCTGCAGCAAGAGATAAGTCATTCCTCTTCTGTACGCGTTTTACTCAGCGTTTGTTGGTAAGTACCTGGTTTTGGTTGTTCTTGAAAGTTATAATTTAGAAATATCTCTTGCAGTTGTCAGAACAGTGCTTGCAGAGCAGTGTCAGAAAAAAATATTTTTTCTTGTTTTGTCCGATGTACATTTGAGTCTTTCAGGAATGGAGTTAGAAGTAGGGATTAAACCTGTGTTTTTAAATTCCCCTCTGTTTTTCCGTGGTTACGGGTACTTACCCTGTGGAGTCCATTCTTCTATGTCTTTGGTGCTAAGAATTATTATTTTGACTCCCTTGAGGAATTAGGTAGTGAAGGACCTTATTTTTTCATTTTAAGTTGGACTTAAATGTAAGCTAAGTATCAGTAAGCATGTGGTACTCAAACCTGTATGTATTCAGAGGCATAACTGTAGCTAATGAGGGAAATGCAAAGCTCTCATGTGTGAGTGCCTCCAGAACTAGCAAGTAGTTGTGTGAGGACTTCTCAGTTTGCATTGGACTTCATCTGTTAGCAGTAGTTGAAGTCCCAGGTTAGGTGCTGATGGCTTTCTGTTATTTCTAAATACTCTTGTGGGGGGGTTTTGTCATGTCAGGCTTCGTAGGTAGGATGTGTCTGATGCAACTTGCTCCAACATGCTCAGCTATCTGTAAGTCACCACTACAACCTCAGAACAAGTTGGTAGGTGGTATACGTATTCAGCTGGTGGGTTGAGTTTGCTGTGACTTTGTGAGCCCTGTGTGTCTCAGGGACACCTGGAACTGTGCAGCCTGAGTTAACTGACAATCCTTAGCAAGAAAGCACCTCCAGAGACTGATCAGAAGATGATCAGGGCTGAGTACCTGGAGGGCCTGTTGACAGGGCTATGTGATGGCAGGTTCCTGGCACTGCAGAGTGCCTCTGTGCTCCTGCATGCTGTGCTGACTGGCTTTTATGGGGTGGTAACAATGGAAGTAAGGGTGGTGATAAGGGAGAAAGCAGTGGGATGGGACGTGCCACAGCAGAGACCTAATGCTTTAAGGAAGAGATTCCAGATGTAGAAGAGGAACTCTTACCTGCATTGCTGTTACATTCCCTGGGAAACTTTAACAACAGCAAATTATTTGAGGCATGCTGTGGCCTTATTTTTTTGTCACACTTATCAACTAGGCATAAGCCCTTTAACAACAACCATCTGGAGTTTGTGGTATTGTGGTACTGAGCAACAATGTCTTTACTTTGTGTCCCAGTCATGAGAACTATAATTGCATATGTTTTGAAGTGGAAATAGAACTGATGTGTATATAGCAGCATATAAATGCTGATGGCATAGAGTGATGGTTGTTGCATGGACAGTGTTGTGTCTGTCTGGAAAGCAGCTGGTTCAGTGATTCCCACTTATGGGAGCATTTCCAGGAGGGAGAGCCTTATTCCTGGAAGGAGTGACAGTGGCACCTACAGATCCCCACACAGACAGTATCCAGCATTCTTTTTTGGTGAAAATAATGATTGATTCAAGTCCTACACTAACCTGATCCATTTCTGGAGTAATACAATTACTACCTATCAGAGAAAGCGAGAGTGGATCATTTCCAGTATATCCCTGACAGAAGTCTACTGAGTTATATTTCCATAACTGGCAATTGTTGCACTAGTGTGGATGTGAAAAGCTTGAGAAAATGTCGGCTTTACTTTTGACTCTTAAATTACTCCCTCCCTTAGAAATGGTGTATAACCTAGTTATGGCTTCCATTTTGATGGTTCCTGTAAAGGACAACCTTCTCTCTCAAGAAATTGTGAAGACAGGTTTTTTTTTGTTGTTGCTTGGGTTTTTTTCTGAGATATAATGCATGCTGATCAAAACTGATAGATAAAGTTACAGGAGAGGAAAAAGTTCAAACTGATAAATCAGGTATAATAGTTTACATGTTTTTGTCTTACTGACTGCTATTGATGTTTTTTAATTAATGTATTTGACTAGCAGTTTCTGTAAATGAACAGTCTATGTTTCATTGTTGTCTTTATTAATGACAATTTGTACATAAAAGTGAAGACCTTTTTGGATATCACCTCAATTAAAGTGGTAAATCTACAAAAAACCTTCATCTCCACTTATTTTGTTTTAAATGGTTCTCCCATCCTGTACAGCATGTCATTTACAATCAGTGAAAAGAAAATGTAGGCTGTTTCCGTCTCACCTATTGCTCTTGAAATGGCATCTCACAAGAATTACCACTGGCATGCTACAATAATAGATGCAGCAGATTGTATTGGAGTAATGGGTTTTGGTGTTTTTGAGGTGATGAAACTTAATTATTCTCAGCTAGGTTTTGTCAGTGTTTCTCTTTGGCAGGTCAATAATACAGCAGTGGGAGCAGCAGCAATGGTATGTCTAATTTTCATCGGGTAACTTAAACAGTGAGGTACGTGGTTACGGCATCACTCCCAGGATGCCAGAAATTGCAATTCATCTTTGTGCTAGAGAGACACGACAGGCAATTTACTCCAGACAGGCAGTTCCTGCTTCCTGTGTCAGAAACAGAGACAACCTGGAGGCTTATCTGGTATGTTAGTGAGTGTTCAAAGAGTCTTCACCTAGGATTATGGTATAGCAAGGGACTCCAAAAGGAATGGCAAAAAGAATGAGGGAATAATTCAATGAAAGAGACAAGGTAGCTGAACTTGTTAACTAACATGTTAAAATTGAGATCTGGTCAAATTCTTTGTAAGATTTAATAACAAGAGGCAATCTCATGCTTACATCAGATTAAATTCTTTTCAGAGTTGACAATTAGTTTTTTCACACACAATTGTATGCACTTTTAATTTCTTACTCCTAAAATACTTTGAATCAGTTTTTATAAAAGCATGGGCGTATTATCTTTCCCTACAGTGCTAGGAAAGCAATCCAAAGTTGACAGTAGCAGAGCAGATGGGGAAATCAAGGAGGCAGACGGCTCATATTAATGAGGATCAAGTTCACCCTGGGTGGGAAGTTTATGAGAGGAGAACTACAAACTACCATACGTTAGCATTATCAGCAAGTGTCTGGTAGTAGAAATTCAGGAGCAGGGTTTGTACAGTGATACTTTACCAGTTTGGTAGCAGTCTGTAAATAATGTACAGCTGTAAATAATGGACAGCTCATTAAAAGAGGATATGATGATGGGTAAATAGACAACCAGAACCACATCTTATAAACAGTGGCATGCAAATAGACTGTAAGATAATGTTTTCCTTCGCAATGTTCTCTCCAGGTTGCTTATCTGAATTGTCATTTTTCTGTCCAAGACTATTTTTGACACTTAAATTAAGCTTTTAAAACTTTGTGCCTTTTATTTCCTACTGCTTAATGCAGAAATGGGAGGAAAATAACTTACTAGATTTCACTGTTGAAGTACAAGTAGAAATATTCCATTTTCAAGACAGTTGTCTTTGAACTTTGGAAACTTGTATATAAGGAAACACAGAAGGTAGGTAGAAGTGTCCAGAGGTCCTTCTTGTTTTTTCAAGCAATTATTCCATGTCCAAGTTATAAAACTGTGTCTCCTGTCGCCTTCAAAAACAATGAAATACCAGTTTTATGTGATATCAATCTCTGAATTTGCATGTGGCACACTCATTGGAAAGGGTAATGTAAAATTGATTAGTCAGTAATTTTTCTCTTCTCAGAAAAAAGATATTCAGCTGAACAGTAAGTGACTGAAGATGCCAAAATTGTGTGTTAATACCTGCATTGTACCTTCAGCTACTCACTAATGAATACTTTGTAGGTAAATGTAGTAAGAAAAATTAGGAATGCTTGAAATAATATCCATTTTAAGTCAGTTTTGAAGCCCTAACTAATGGGATAAATTCTCAGAGAATAAACCTGAAGTCGCTGCAGCATTCTGCGTAAAGGTGGGATAGCCCGTAAGCCTTGTTTCAAACTCTGTCTTGGGGCTACAGCATCCCAGCTGGCCCCAGCTTGCTGAGAGGTGCCCCCTGCCTGCACAGCCTGGAGTTGAGACACAATCAAGAATCTGCTCCCTGGGAATATAATTGGACTGAAGTGCAGTTACGTGCTGTGCAGATTAATCTTTCATGATGGTTGCTGAAGCGCAGGACAAAGTGCTTGCTTCATTGATTTGACACAGGACATACTATTCTCATCACTGTATGACACATTCTATAAAATAAAGGATGGATGATTGGTCCTGGCAGGAGAGATATTCACAAAGTGCCTTTCTTCCAGCCCCCTTCTTCATCCCTGCTTTTGAACTGAGTCTTCTCAGTTGCAACTGCATCGCAGCAGGTCCTGCTAATGCAAGAATGAAGACAGAAGTCCCCCTTTCTGCTGGATAAGTGGGTCCTGTATTCTGTCTGTACACAATCATTCAGTATATGCAGAATGGCTTCTCAGGCTCAAGTTGAATTTGGGAAACCATATTTTTCACTGCACTCTGAGTGCTATTTTTGTCAATTCTATTTCTTTAAATCTGCTGCTTTCCAAAAGTCCGTTGCAGCTATACTTGAACAGATGTTTCTTTGCACCCTAAATAGTCCTTTTCATCACTGTAAAACTGCTAATTTTGACAATGTTGGTAAATAATGGGGGAGGGAAAATAATCTTGTTGGGGAAAACTTAGCAAAAAGGGCATTTTCTCTTAATTAACTGAAAAAAGTCATCATGAGTTTGTACCTTTTGAAAATCTACGTCTGTGTTTTTCTTGGTTTTGTTCATTATAAGAGTAGTTTTAAAAGTTCTTACTAAAATGTTTAGCTTCTTTTACCTACACAGAACTGGGAAATACAAGATCTAACTAAGATAAGAAACTGCAAAGTAGTCACAGAGGCTAACTATAGCTTAATAATCTTGTGTGCATTCAGTAGGGAAGGAGTCAGAAAGGGAAGGTGTATGTTGAGGGTGGTAGGAAAAAAGTTATATTGGTGTTGGATTTTGTTTGATTTGGGGTTTTTGAGTTGCATCTAGACTAAAAATCAAACAAAACAAAACAAAAAAACCCACCCCACACCCAATCCCAGACAACCTTCTCTGTGGATTGCAGGGAAGCCAGAAAATCTTTGAGTCTATGTTATATTGCCTTATTCCAAGACCAAATGAGTATGAAAGTAGTTACGATACTGACTGTAAATTTGCTTTCACAGGCATGACTGAACTTGAATATATGTTAGTGTGAAGAGTGTTTCTAGGGAAGCTTGGTCTCTGCAACATTACCCACTTGCTACCCTTGAGTCTTTACTGAAAAAATAAAATACAATGATTGAATAATTTTCTGTTGAAAGATGTCTAAAATGGGTTTTGTAACTGTCATGTTGAGATTTCTTATTGTACATGACTGATTTGAGATTTAATAATATTTCCAATGGCATAGCCAACAGGGAAGTAAAAAATGGCTTTGCGCATAAACTGAAAAATTGTTTTTTGCTTCAAAGTGCTAACTGTCTCTGTAATTGTATCAAATTGAAATACTGCTACAGCTACAGTAAGATTGTGTAATGAAGCACAACTGATTATGCTATAGTTTTCCTAATATTAACATTATTATTCAAATCCAAATACTTGTGGGGTATGTAGTAATGAAACTAATTTCTTTTCTTTTTCTGAGTGCTGTGTCTTTTAATTCAACATTTGGTATTAGATCATATTTTCAGACACCAGAGAGAAAAGTGCCTGCTTTAGAGTAATAGATTTTAAGGTCGGAAAGGGACCATAGACTATTAATCAGCAGCTCCTGCATTCAAGCACAGAGGCTCAAAGAAAGGGATTATTTTCGATAGCTAGTCCTTACAGATCCAATCTAACAGAGAATTGTATAACTTCCTATCAGTTTCCATGCTAATTGCCTTTTTCTAGTTTTCTTGCTTCTGTGTGTCCTTTTACCTAGACAGAGTTGTGTAGCTGAATAATTCTCACCTGTGAGGCTGGTCTCTCATCTTTCCTTCTTACCTATTAGCTGTACTCATACCTGCATCTGGAAGGGAAGGGAGGTTTCTACGATGAATATTAGTATATGTGAACCTAAGACATGATAGAAATCTAGCCATCTAAACAGTCAGATGTGTAAGAACTCCCACCCTAATACTAAGACCAGACAAATGTGTCCATTCTGAGCAATTTTCACATGGTGGCTGAAAGACCTGGGTAACCAGTAAATGCCAAGTGTGCTTTGGTGTCAAACATGCAGATAGATGGCTGGCTTCCCGAGCAGAGCTATGAAACCTGTGTGAGGCCACCGGTGTCTCTGCTGTGGGGGAGGTGGTGCTGGTGGGGAAGAGGTCAAGAAAAAAAGAAAAATGGATGAGTCGGATGCTGACAATGAATCAGAGTCCGTATGTGGGTGTGAAGTGCCTAGAAAAAGCCATGGTGAGCTTTGGATACCTTGCGGTCAGAGTTTAATAGAACTTCTCAAAAAGGAGCAGTGACTGAAACCAAATGAGATCTGCTTTTTTCTTGACAACTTTTTCAATTGACATTACTTGAAGCTTTGCTTATTTTTAATGGGATTTTTTTTTCCTCTTCTTGGGTGGGAAAGAAGGGAAATACTTAACTCTTGTGGTAATATAAATATTTACTCCTACTCCTACTCACTGCTGTGCTTTCTCTTCTTGTACTTTTACTTTCACATTCCAGCTCCCTCACCTGAAATCTCATTAACAGGATGAAAACAAGTTTTAGTGCTGAACTATTAGACTGCAGCACTGAAAAAGTCCGTTTTGCCCATCTCTTCCTTGCTGATGGGAAGAAGGGCTGGGGCAATGTGGGCAAAACTTAAAGGGAGAATCAATTATGGACAAAGACTTCTTAACAGAAAAGTCATCTATCTAAAGAACCTTCATAGAAGAATGCAAAAGGTGAGTTTTTCACTCTAATCAGCTTTGTAAGTCTAGAAATGCATTTCACAGCCAATATTGAGGACCGTGTGTCAGTTGTCTGGATTTGCAGCTAAGGCTTGAATAATCATGGCCATGAGCAAAAATGGAAAGAAGATCGTGGAGTGAAATAGCTCTTAATGGGTGCTAGAGCAAAACTGAACCGTGTGTTTCTTTCTGGTACTATTTGGTATTGCCACAAGATGAGAAATGAGGAAATACGCAGATAATACCAACAGCAGTCAGAATTTCTGGAGTATCTAGTCTTTGCTGATTATATTCATTATAAAATATTCCCCATAAGACAGAAATCATAACAAGATAAAAGAGGAAATAGGGAATAAAATCAGCTGGGTGGGGGGAATGAAAGAACATGATGCTTCAGTATTTTTTTTTTTTCTCTCTCACTGTCCTTTGCAGACCTGAAAAAATAATATTGCATTGATTAGGGAAGTATTTACTAAATGCAACAGTATTTAGAAATGAAAGTATTTAATACAACAACAAAATATCGATTATAAATTGGCAATGTAAAATCAATGCTCATGTAGAGTTGTGAGATGAAGACTTATCAGTATAACAGACAAGAAATTAGATTATAAGAACATATAGGAAGGATCACTCACCAATGGGGAAAAGTTGAGAAACAGCCAGCCAACAATTAATCTTTACTGGGGTTGAAAGCAAGTACTGGATGTACCTGGGGGCATAGATCCCCAAGTGTATATTAAATTTCAATGACTGCATTACCAACGCTTACTATCATCTAGTAGTCAACTAGGAATCAGTGGATATAAAAAGAAAAGGCTATTCAAGAGAATTTCAGGGATAAATTAATATCAATTAGATTGATTAAACCCATGATTAATTAAAAAAAAAAAAAGAAAAAAAGAAAAATCCTTGATGGGTAAGATTAAAAAAAAAAATTGGTAAAGTGGAGCAGCAATTGCAGCAAGTGGCAAGCATTTTTTTCTGCTGTCTAGGCTTTAAAAGAGTAAAGATGACAGGCTAAGTGAGAAATCTTTGCCTTTATTATGATGTCTCTAAAGTAGTTAGAAATAGAAAAGGGTAAATTTGGCCGTTATGTAGATATGTTACCAAGAAATTTTATATATTATGAATTTTTTAAGGGTATATTGTAAGTTATATAATACAGGACTGCTATATCATAGTTGTGATGAAAATAAAGTTCTTGCTGACAGCTTTCACATCCGACAAGTTTGATTTATGAAGCATAAGTACATGAAATGTCTGCAGTAGTATAGTGTAGCTTGTTAGAGAAATTAAATACTCTGAATGATTGGCTGGTTGACTTCATTCTTGAAACAGTATAACACTATTCTTGTTTTGCCATCAGTGGAAGGAAAGAATAAAAATCAGTTTGTGTTGGGCAAAAGGGAGGAGTCCATGGAAAAGGGTAAGAAGCAGATCCTTGATGTAGTGACCACTAAAAGCTGTCCCACTCCATCTTCCTTTCCTTCTGACCCATTGCACTGCATATAATGCTCAATCATCAAACAGAAGATGTTCTTCAAAGCTAAAGGCACAATAAAAGAAAAATCCATGGTGTTTTCAAATGTGTTTATGGTCCAGAAAGGCCAAAGGTACTTGAGCTTTGCTTTTATCATGGCTGATCTTAAGGATTCCACAGAAATGAACTTTTAACACAAAATTGAGACACTCGATTGGTAACAGCCAGCTAAAAAATATCTACCTTTAACTGTTTCTAGCTGGGCTTACATCTTTCTAATGGTTAGTGGCCTGTTTCAGTAGGTTGAAACACGATGCAGTCCTCTTAGTGTTTTTGTTTTGTATTTAATCTTTAATAAAGGCTATGTCCATGGGCATATACATGAAATGAACAGAGACCAAGGACACGTTTCTTCTCTAGTATAAAATGTAGAAATTGGAACATTGTATTTCAATGAAAGAGAATGTGTGAGCAAGCTGCGGTCACATTCACCTCCACCAGAGCCACAGAATTACTGGAAAGGGAGAGAAGGAAATCCATGAGAGGAAGTGATTTTAATTTTTTATTATTATTATTATTTTCTTTTTTAGAAGAGTTGATAGAGTACCCTCTTACAGCTGTTTGGATACTGTGCTCTAAAGGCTTCCAGTATAGGATAGGTAGTTAAAATAGGTAATTTTCATCCATTTTCAGCTTAAATGGAAGGCAAGTATAGGTGTGGTAAGGAAGATCTATGATTATTATTTTGGGGAGTGGATGAGCAGATGTAATTTCTACAGGAAAGGCTGAATCCTTTGCAGATTTGTAGACTGTGATAAGTCCACTAATGCAGGTACACCTTCTGGGGGTCTGATTCCAAGGAAGCATGTGAAGGAGAAGTTGGTTTAGTAAGCAAAGCAATAAAGGTGTTGAGAATTGAACAGAAGATGTAATTATCTCTAAGAATAGCTGCAGAAGAGTACTGAACTTGGGGTTTTGTGTGCTAAAAACCTGAAAATAATGAAGAATTTTTTTACTGAGAGCTTATGCCACTGTACAATAGATCATACAGCTTCTTTGTACTTATCATTAAGTCAAGTACAACTATAATCACTTTAATCATAAGCAGTAAGTGATAGCATAAACCAATTTATTAGTGAATCTTCATCTGATTAACTTGTATCACCCTTGTCCAATGTATTATGCTATATATAGATTCTGTGTTCTAGAATCATCACCAACAGCTGAGCCTTCACTATTAATAGCAGTAAGTGGCAAATAGATGGTATGTGCTAAAATGAGGCAATATGTTTCTGGCTTTTTCTTGAATGTGCATATTTTGGCACTCGTTTGAATTTGTGTAGTGCATCTACTGAAAGTAAGATATAATATTAGGCATCTTCTTTTGCAAATTATCAGTTATATGTACACAGTTCTATAATTCTGTTATTTTGGCTTATGCAGTGGTAAAGAAATGAGATGTAAATGTCTGAGTTGTTGGAAATGTAGTTTGTCTTCTAGAAACTGTGCTGTTCAGAAATGTGTTCATTCTTTACTTTGTTCACTTTCAGTTCCACCTGTGTGATCTTTTGGTGTGAATAAACCCATCTGAGATACATTTAAAAATTGCTTCACTTAAATTTTTTTTTTATTATTATTTTTTGGCATGCAAACTAATCTAGGGGTGCAGAACACCCCTAGATTCTTCTATATCAGTCTCTACTTCATCTGATTATTTTTTTTTTTTAAATGTCTTCCTCTTCCTTTTGTCTTTAGTAGTGATATTACCCTATCTCATGTCAGAGTATTTGCATCCTGGATATCGAGATTTATCTTTGTCCCTGTGTTCTGCATCACACATTAAAGCATTATTAGGAACTTGTATACTGCAGAACTGGAATTATCTTCTCTTCTGTTAAATGTGCAGATTGTATTCACTTTAACATTGTAATTAGGAGAAGTTGTTTGGATTTTTTGGAAGAATATCTCCCTATTGTTCCAACTAAACTGCATTTTATTTTTTTTTCTTCATCCTGACATGATTCTGGGTTGAAAGTGTTGGGTTACTTTTGAATGAGGCTAAATCAGAAGATGTCCTTCAACTGCATAAGTGGATTCAGTCCACAGGCCTAGACTCGCTAGTGAAAAGTGAAACCCTCAAAATGCCTGTTGTGTGGATCGTGGGTCCCCAGCTACAACCATTGAATTCTTTCTGTGGACTCCCACTGGACTGTGCTAATGTAGATGCATCTTTGCACTCTTCTTGTTTCTGCTTCGTGACTGATGCTCAGTATTGACAATTTAGACTTCAGTTACCTGGAAGCACCCAAGTAGGGCTTTTGAATACTGTAAGTTTGCATGTAGAACTTAAGTACTAATGAATATATTTGACATTGTATGGAAAGTCTGTTGCAGAAAAAAACCCCAGTTCTGCTCTTTTGCTTCCTACCTTAACATTGGTCAAGAGTGGTGGACAATCCTGGTTTGTTACCATCACTTACAACAATCTATTTAAAAAACTACAGAAACAGTAACAGAAATAGGAAGGGTATGAAAACATAAACCAAGAAAAATATGTTCTTTGTTATCCTCCTGAAATTTACATCTTCACTTGCACTTCTGCTGTATTGTATTTTTTAAAAAACTTATGTTGTCATGAATTTTGCATCTATATAAAATGCAAAGGAAAAGTTATAGAGGGAAGAATAAATGTGTGAAAAATTGTTACCTGTTGTTTCTCACTTTACATCTGCCAGAAGAAAAACATCTGAGAGATGTGTGGTTTTTTTCCTGGTACTTTGAAGAAATTTTTCCACAAATATTAGTCTGATATACAATAGAGTACAGTGACATAGAAAACTACATTGGAAGTAACTGAGGTACTTGTTTTACTTCTGTGTTCCCTTTAGTTCCTTTGAAAAAATATTTCCTTGTAACTTATTTCATAGAAGTTTTCAAGACAAAAAGCTCTCTGCTTTCTAGATAGGAGGCCTAATTTTACACTCAGATACATTTTAACAGCCTTCTTTATTTTAATAAATGTTCTGCAGGTGTCTGGAAACATAAGTTAATCCTTATGATTTTAAAAATAGTCATATTGTCTATTGGCAAAGCAAGTAAACAGTAGTTTTTCATTTTAAAAGCAATCCTGCACAGGCAGTGGATTCATTCTTAATTTTGGATAAATCATTTTACTTTTACATATGTTAGTGAAAATGTCAAACCACTTTTAAAAGAAATAGTTTAGTTAAATTCAGCTGTTCTTTGACTATGTGAGGTAGCAAGAAAGAGGGCCAAGAAAACCCATGCTGTACTCTTGTAAATAAATATAATTTTTTTACCAAACCTGAGGTGAACTTTCATTGACAAAATGCTGTATTTGATAGTTTATTTAAAAAAAAAAAATAATCAAACCTGACATGACTCATCTCTGAATCTAAGGTCTTAGTAAACTTGAGTAAGCTTTTTAAGAGCTCACAACTCTTCACTTACTGGTCCAAATTAATCTTGCTCTCCTATTTTTTAGTAACACCAACCTTGGGCCTTGTTTGAGGTTCATTTCTATAGTGTGCTGCTCCAAGATTCCTCTCTGTTGGTTTCTGTTGGCATCCAACCTGGTGGAGACTGTCCTGGGCTTTTCAGGATGAGCCTTTAACGAAAAAAGGAGCAGTGATACTGTCAATACAGTCATACAATAGTCCTCACTGGATTGGGAGAATGACTTTTCATCCAGCTATTTCTAACAAGGATTGAGACACATTTAGCAAGCAAGGTGAGTGGAAGATTTTTGGTACAGGATTTCTGAGCTCTCACCTGACATTGATATAAGGAGATAAGTAATAGCTCCTAACTGAAAAGTAATTTAGCGTCTTTCCCTAGAGTAAAACGGTGTTAACTACATTCACCAGAAAGCCTGCAAAAGGCACTACTTAATAATAGGAACTTGATTTTGCAGAAATGCAAAGTGTCTTTTACAATGACTTTAAGATACTTATTGACGTAGCAGGAAGAAGTTGGCTTGATATGCAGAAGACAAACACAATGCCAAGATCTCTTGTTAATGAAACACTGGTTCAGAAGAAGAATTGAGTTCTTAAAGGCTTCTTTCTGGCTCAGCAAGGTGGACTTCACTTTTAGTTTCTGATATGCAGGCCTCGTTCACACTTCTGTGCTTCAGTGTATGAGCGTAACATCAGATCTGGATTAGTGACAGGGAGTCATTTGCTCTACCCAACACAAAACAACTAAATCTGTTGTCTTGGCTCTCCCCGTTGGTTGTGGACATCAGCCTGTCTAGGGCACCTCAGCTAAATTACTTCTGCAATAATGAGTGAATGAATCTTGGGAGACTATTTTGGCCAAGTTAAGCACCTCACATAAAATGTTAGGTGGTGTGAATATGCTTCTTAATGGTTCATCATTAATATAATAAACATACAATTTCCTGGTACCGAAGGGGTAATGTGTAGTATGATAAAATAGAGTTAGCTACTGGGTTTGAGCCCAGGGATAATTGATACCTGTGAATCATAACTAAATTTTATAGCTAATTTCTTCAGTCAGGACAGTGCCCATTCAGCATAACATCTAAGACTATGAGGAGATCTGGAAGAAGTATTCTGAAAAATGAGTATGACAAAGATCTAGATGCAAATTCATTAAATTGTCTCAAAAAGATCTACATTTAATTTGCCCTAATATAGAAATATCATTTAAATTCATTGCTTCTAAATATTTCATGTGCTTCTAATAACCTAATCTACAAATACAGACTGTGCAGTGCCACCTCTCACCCAGATACATTCACAGAAATGTGCGCCTGCTCTTTTTATTTTGGTCCTTCCTATTTTTACAGCATATGCTGTTATCTTCTTTTTCCTAAAGCAAATCTGCTTAGAGCTGTTCTAGTGGCATTGTTGCAAACTTTTATTTAAGTTGAAATATATATATATTAAACTATAGTATGTTCATCAATTGCACTCACATCTTGCCCTCTATGTCCTAACAGCTTTCTGTTATGATGGTCTCCATAGATTCTGCTAGATGAAGAAGTTTTTGGCCTCATTCTGATATGCTCCAAAGACCAAAAAAATGGCAAGGGAAAGCTTCCAGTCTCCTAAATTGGTTAGGGTCAGTCTCTTTGACATAAGATTATATTTTTATTATGTCAGATGTTTTTTTCTGATCAGTAAAATATTCTGATCTCCACTTCCTCCATTTCTTGGGGTCTCACAAACTGAAAATTATTTAAACGTTTGAAGACTTTCTTCTGTATTGGTAATGTTTATTGCAGATTTTTTTTTCATTCTCATTAAATAAGAATCCTTTTAAACATTGTTTAGTGTGCTATAATAGTAAATTAAACTTCTCTATCTTCTAGACCTTTAATGATGTTAATTTCAAACTTCTTGGGCTTTTAAGTGGTCCTTAATGGTGAAATTTGAAAGCAAATGTTTATGGATGAGCATCAAATATGTACCTCCTGGCATTCTCTCTGTCAAGCTTCACCTGCCAAAACCCATATGAAGCTTCTAGTTTGGGAATTCAGCAGCCACCTTTTTTCTACTCTAATGAGAAAAAATGTAGTCATTACAACGGCTGTTGTTTAAATATTAAAACTTCTTGTTGAAGAGATTATTGTTGCAGTATTATTCTTTCTGACAGAACCCACTGCTTAACTAGTTAATTGCTTCTTCGCTTTCATTTTTATTGATAGAAATTGTTTTAAATATTCAAATAAGAGGTCAGTTGCAAATCTTCTATTAATGCTGTTTAGGTCTGTGTGTAATGTAGACACTGCATTATTTAAAATTTTATTGGCTTTCTATTTTCAGACTTGTGTCCTAAAATACTTAGTTTTGTATTAAGTGTTTTACCAAAACAATGGAAACTACTGGGCATTTTTGTAAAATTAGGCAATTTACAGAAAAAAACCCAAACCTATCTTGGAAGAATTGACCATTTGTGATTTAGTTCTTTTTAGCATGCAGGCATGTACATTATCTAAAGCTGGATGAAGCTGAAGCTTTCTGATCTGCTGAATAGCTCCCCAGGTGAAGAAGTGTTTCTTACAGCTATTCAACAATATGCATGCATTATGTTCAATGAAAAATATATTAGCTTTATATAAATAATATTGTAACCTAATGTACCATAACTAGAACATAACTTTCTGTCATTAAAATACAACTTTGCCAGGGTGTCACTGATACTGCAAATCTAAATTTTTTTAAAGACACTCTTCTAGTATAAACATATGATATTTGTTTTCATTCCCATTCCAAAGTACGCCAATAATATGATTATCTTTTGGAAAGCTAAATGGGGAGCACATGTAGAAAATCCCATATCCTCTGTTTTGTCTTACTTATTAGGAAAACAGAAATTTGACTGTCTTCATAGTAGTTGCAGCAGTGAAGGAAAGGCCTGTATAGCCCATCAGCAGGCCTGACCAGATTCATTGTGATTGAGTTGAGATGAAAGTATATTACCTTGAGCAATGCAATAGGCCTAGTTTTGCTTTACAAATGTTAATGTTCATCTGCTTTGGGAATGGACTAGCATTACTCTGCAGCTGCAGTTATAGCCTTAAAGCTGTTTTGTGGGCAATGTGATCTGGAAGAGTTTGTAGCACCTTGCCAAGTTAGCTTAATTTAAGATCTACTGATTTAAAAATAAAAATGTTGATCTAGATATGGAGATTTACACTAATATATAGTCTATAAGAGCAATTATATCAATTAATTGCAATAGCATTATATTTTTCCAAGTAAATCCTTAGTTTATGCAAGAGCCCACCTCCATTAAAGATATCTCACATATTTTGCTTATACATGTCTATCTAAAAAGCCAGTTTTTCCAGTTATCAATAACTTACAGGTCTCTACGTATTCTGGAGACTAACTAGGGATTTGTTATGACCAAACAGGAATCACTTATATGTTCTATTCAATGTTTTATTTCAGTGTTCTTCAGGTCTGTGGGAGTTAGAGGGGCAATTCTTTTTAGAATCTCATGATAAAATATGATGAAATTTCCAAAGTGATCCATTAAAAAAAAAAAATAATTGAATTATTAAATTGGGTACTTACCATGATCCTGCTAAAAAAATCTACTTCTATATGTCTTGTGAAGAACTTACATTATACCATCCACCTTTTATTTTTTTTAAATTTGCTGTTACCTATTTGATAGTTTTTCGTTTTTTTTGTTTGTTTGTTTGTTTGTTTTTTTCCTTATTTTACTCCTATTGGAAGTTAAACTTTTGCTTTTGGCCCTGTATTGTGCCACTGCTTAACATGTTTGACTAGTTGCTACAAACCCATTGACATTTCCTTGTGGTTTCTCACCTGTGTATTTGTACCCAGTTTTCTCAGAAACTGTGTGCTTTTCTAGGTAAAAAGATAAGTCTTGCTGGAAAACTGACCAGTGAAATGTGTGTAGTCTCTCATTCAGACTTATAAGCACTTCTACGATTCATAGATATCAGTCATGAATGTTGTATGGAATTGAGAGAAACAAAAAATAAAAATGTTCCAAAGACTCTTAAAAAATTACAGTCATGGAAACAACAATATCTTTGAACATCTAGCAATGAACATAGGTGGATGGGGACAGTCTCAGCTTTGGGAATAGAGAAGGATGAAATATCTTTCCAAATCAGTCATGTGTAAGAGGTTACAGAAGCCTTATTTATCCTGAGGTTGGCTACCAATGTCTTCCTGCAGCAAGCATTGATATGGTAATATAATGTATGAACCACAAGTAGACTTGTTTAGGTATGGTTCTAATTTGTATCTAAAGTCATAATTTGATCCCAGGGAAATTTATGTTTTTGGGCAAATATCAGGACAAGTCCAGGATTTTTATTTTCAGCTGACAAATATTGTGTGTGGTTTTTGAGTTTGGGTTTTTTTTGTATGTTGTACATCCTAAAATGGATGTAACATTTTTCTATGAGCCTTCACAGTTCCTTCCTCCTCTTTAAGTATCAGCAAAAGTGTACATGGCTGACTATACTCAGTACTGAGCTCCAGCAGTGTAAAATTTGTATTCAGCCTTTGTCTCTTCAATCTAAACTTAATTCTAGTCACTAGAAAGCAGTGGATTTGGCTTCCAGACAACAATTGTTTCCAGGCAGGAGTTTACAGCATTGCAATGTAGTTGGTTTACCTTCAGGGTAGAATAAATGTTGGGCAGTTTTAACTCTGTTGTGCTTGTTATACATTGAGTATGGGGATGCATTTGTTACAGCAGGAATCCTTTAATCATGAACATTAGCAATGTGTAGTATGTCCCCCTTTCACTAATACTGTATTTTATTGGCAAACTTGACAATATTGCAAGGGGCGCAGTTATTTATGACTATCAGACATCTAAAATAGGATAATGCCTTGAGGTCTGCCCTTTGTTTTAAGTCATATTCATATTTTGCGGCAGAAGTAAAATTATTCTATTAAGCTGATTAGAGTTTGAAATCCACACTTAGCAATAAAGCATATACACCCCTACACTCAGTCCCAGCTGTCTGGCGTTTCTTCATTAAGATGTAGCAAGGGTTTTCAGTTTATCCAAAAACTTTGTTACATGAAGTATATTTTCATTCAGACAGGAAACAGTCTCATTTAACATTGCTCTGAGCAGAAGTAACTCCAGATTTCAGTAGCACTGACTGACCTATCCGGGGATCGAAAAATTTGAAAGGAAACAAAGAACAGTGAGGTGAATGTGGCTAGACTAGTGAGGAAAATATGTAATTTCTATAGTTGTCCTCTTAGCTGTGTAACTTCAGAATTTGTGCTTACACACTATAGAAGTATTCCAGAATGGTTTTCAGGATGTTATCCAAGAAAATTTAGAGCTTGTATGCAAAGGACCTCACAAAATGGCTTAACTTGATCATCCTTTGCTGACCACAGGAAGCTCACTCAATGCAAAATCAAAGCCAGATGTAGGTAGGAAGTGGTAGTGATAATTTTGATGATGGGTTTGGGGTTTGTTTCCCCACCTCCTTCAAATTCTTGTTCAATTTAAAGGGGTGGAAAAAAGATTAACTATATCAGGTTACCTCAGTGGATTCGCTAAGAAGAAAATTGATATCAAAAGTTAGCATGAGAGTACATGAGAAAGAGGTAGAAGTATGAGCATCAATCCTGACAAAGGACACGGGCAATACCAAACACCATTTTGAGACATCATCCAAATTTTAAACTTAATCATTTAGTTTGAATCCATCAATATGATTAGAGGATTAAAAGATATGTTTGATAAACACAGACACAAAATGAAAGGCAATTATTATGCCTGAGCAAGAACCATAAATTACTTATTCAAATCTTGTAATTAATGTAGTTATGGAGAAAAAAAGGCAAACACCACCTATCACACTACATGCTATTGAAAGTGGATTGAATTAATGGAGATATCTGCTTGTATGGTCTGATTCCACACTAAATCTCCCAAAAGATTTTTTTTTTCTCATTAGCTTTCTTTGATAAATACATGAGGTCTCCCAAGTGGCTTATAAAGAAGTTGGAGTTATTTGTCAGTCAACTAGTTCCTCAACCATTATTCTGAACCTGTCAGAGGTTATAGCTTAAATCTTTAGAAAGTGTCTTCTATGAAAGATGAAGTTATATTTGTTTTAGTGTCGTGCCACAAATGTTGAAAATATTTTGATTCATGTGATATTTTTCATTTTATTTCACCTGTCAATATTCATAGGCACAACATCTGTTCTAAAGAGTTTGCCTTTCAATTGTAAAAGGAAACTTATTTCCAGGTGTCCAATAGCCCTTCATTGATTTATCTGTTGTGTAAACATTATGACTGTGGCCACATAAGAATTGATTCATAGTTTATAATCATTGTAATATTAATAGTAATAAGTAAGGTATAGAATTTGATAGTTTAAGGTTGTGACAATCTTGTTTAGAGATCAGTATTACTTGTTGGAGAAATGCGTATTGGACTTGTTCACAGGCTTTTTTCTGAAGCCTGAATCTCATGAAATCAAAGCAGTATTTTGTCTAGCTGACTGTTGAAGGTTATCATCCTATGGCCTAGCATACCAGCCACAAATAACATAACTGCATTTGGTCTTGTTTTCATTGACTATTACAGGAGATTTTTCTTTGATGTCATTGTGAAAGGGTTTTGGTTCTTGGAAATATTGATAGTTTCTAATTAAAAATACCTGGAATAAAAATATCTTTATTCAATATGCTGTATTTTCTTTCACCGAACAACATCCTTATTTTCACCATGTTACTTAAAAAGGTGTCTGTGACATCTCTCATGATATGGCTCTAGTTAATCATATACTTTCTGCACTGCCTGTTTCTACAATAAACAACCTTCAGAATAGTCTAGTAGTTAAAGCTTAGGGTAAATGACACTGTAGATGGCATGAACTCTATGGCACATAATCACTTCCTGCATATGTACGAACTCAATATGGAGCTGTTTTTTTCTTCTATCTAAGGGCAACGGGAGATTTATGCTTCTTTATTTATCTGAAAAAGAACACTCACCTGATCCACTTGTAATGCCATGTTTATGGTAAAAAGACTTGAAAAAAAAAAAAAAAAATCTCCCAAAAGAATATCTAGTAACTTAATTGCAGTTCAAGGACTGATTTAAAAACTCAATAATTTCCTTTTGACTGGTTCACAAAACCTTTCACTGTAAGCATTCCAGTCCACTCCCTTCTGACACTAATATTTATAAAAAGATATCTCAGTTCTGTCTTAATAAAAGAGCTTTTATCTTTCCCAAAGTAGATCTATTTACTCCAACACACAGTGTACAATGATTCAATGGCACTGCTAATCCTCTGTTGATCTATGGGATAAAACTCTCCATATTCTATAGCTCTCCTTGCTTTCAATGTAGATCACCCATTTCACAGATTACTGGGATGGCTACATGAGCTATTAATACTTCAAGTAATTTAGATGGCTCATATTTCAAGAAATGTACAAAATCTGAATGTAAATAAAAACCAGAGTTCAGAAATGAATTGGGGGGGGGAAGGCTTCTCTGCGAGGAGGAACCAGCAATCTATTAGGAGGCAAAATAAAATGCATAGCTGAGAAATTGACATTCATGCACTATGGTGCCTAACAAATTTTAGTAAATGCTTCTTAAATAATAAGCCATTGCATGCTGTATTTGTTTCTTACTGGAATATTGAGAGCAATTACATTTCAGACTGTCTGGGTGTAAATTACTATGTGGTGTGACTAAGGTTTTTCTTTGGGTTACCACTACCTTTCAAAATATAGCAATGGAGCTTTTCACTCATGGATCCCAAGATCAGTTTTACCTTTGATAAGACCTGTGGTGTAACATTAACTACTCATGACAGCTAGGGGGAAAAAAACCAACAAACCCCACACCAAAGAAACCCACATAAAACAAACCTCTGAAACTTGAGGACTTCTTTTTTTTTTTTTTTTTTTTTTTCTTTTTTCAAAAAAAAACTTTTCTCTGAACATTGTGCTGATGCTAGCAGGAGTGCAATTCTGAACTAGTGGTGTTATGGCATTGCCTTTAACTCAACTTACTTCAGGTCAAATTGGCATGTAAGTTTCAAGTTGGCAAACTCCATAAGGATTTTATGAGATGTCATAAATGTCTATTTCTGTTATGAACTGACTGTTTGTTGAGTGTTTATTTTTCCTAATTTTTCCCAAGTGAATAAACTGAAAGTCAGAAAGATGACAGCAGCATGCATAAGTTACGGTTGCAAAGATGATATGCATGACATTTCTATTCTGTTTTTCTATGGTCTTACTTGCTTGGGAGAAGAGACAGCAAGGCTGTGGGGTTGCAGAATAGAATGCAGTTTGGCCACTGACTGGATTTTTAGTGTTAAGCTTGGCTTTTCCTTCTGTGGTAGAACAACTGTCTCCATTTGTAGTGATTTACCACTCTGCTGCTATGTCTTTTGAGATACCAGGTAAGCCCCAATGCTATTTACTAAAGCATACAGATGACTCCCAGAGACATCTGCAGGAAATGCATGTCTGACTCTAAAGGAAACTTGACTTCACTCAGGAGGAGAATTCACTGACTATATAAATTAAGGTTTCACAAAGTGGGCTAATTTCTAGTTTAAAACCAAACTAATTAAGAGACCTTAGAGGCCCAGGCAATGCAAATCATGAGATTAGCATCTAAAGTCTATATTGCTGTCTGTCTATTTTGAAATCTTTTATGCAAAATATTCCTGGTTTTGTTGTGATTCATAAGCTCATCTAGTTGGGATTCAACCCAGAATATTGCTCAAAACCTATTTTTTCCTGAAATGGGAAGGATGCGAGAGTACCCTGTGTGTTGTCACTTTGAGCCCATACTTTCTTTTTCCATACACTGAGCATTACACTGAAATACTTGTTCTTACATTACCATACATAGTGCTCCCTGAGTATCTTCCCAGTCACTTCTTCCATAAAACATTACAACTAATGCATTATGCTTCTGACTGTTGATTATGGGTGATGTTCTGACATGGTCCTTTGGGTTGTGCATAGCACTTTAATTTTTACATGAATTTGCTTTGCACAGAACATCTACGTTTCTAGGCAGTCTGTGAGGATAACTGCCATGTTGTGAAGGAGAGTTCATGTTTCAGTTTTTATTCTGAAATACCCCTTGTAGGTGCATATGTGCACATGAGCACATACTCCTTGATATCTTGGAAAATATTCAACAGAGTAGAAGACAACAAAAGCAATTTGCAGATACCCTGTAGGAAGAAAATGTGACTATAACTTGAAGAGGCATGAGAAACTCCAGGACAAATCTGGTTTCGGCCTTTCTGTTTCTTCCACTGTCCAGCCAGTGTCTCTTGGTTCTTCTATTTCTGTTTTTGTTGCTTTTCTCTCATACTCCTCAGGAAAAACCATGTCTTGTGCAGCCAATTTATTTTGCCAATCTGATACCAGGGGAATAGAAGATGAGCACCAAATCTGTGACTGGCTGGGGGCATCAGCTGGAGTGACATCTGGCTGTGAAAGGGTGTCTTCCAGCTATTCATCTGGAGCCAAACTCTGCATTCATTTTGGCAGTGACACCAGCATCTGTGGCAGAGAAATGATCTCTTTCTTCATTGGAGAAGGCTAGGTGTGCCAATTATGCAAGGCAGCTGCGGGTAGCTGGGTTTTGGAAGACAACCTTGTCGAGGGGAATCCCAGTCTCTACAGTCTTTTTTCTACATAGAGGATGTGAAAACTAAGACCAGGGGAGCATTTGGTGTGCAAGGACAGTGTTGTGTTTCTGCCTTGATGCAAGAAGCTTGCTAGGCCATGAGGGATAAAAATCTTGGACTGGTATAGCAAAGATGGATGGATGCAGGCAAGCAGGAACTGTGTAATATCTGGGAGGCTTGTAATAGAGAGTATGAATTTTTACACTTGAGAGACCCAGTTGAGCAGCTGAAGGTTGATATCAAAAAATGGAAGGCTGCTTACTATAAGAATTCTTTGGAGCCTTCTCTTCTCTAGGCTGAACAACCTCAAGTCTCTTAGCTTGTCCTCGTAAGAGAGGTGCTCCAGCCCTCTCATCATCTTCTTGGCCCTCCTCTGGACTCTCTCCAACAGGTCCATGTCTCTCTTGTACTGGGGCCCTCAGAGCTGGATGCAGTACTGTGGGTGGGGTCTCATGAGAGCAGAGTAGAGGAAGAGAATCACCTCCCTTGACCTGCTGCTCACACTTCTTTTGATGCAGCCCAGGACACAGTTGGCTTTCTGGGTGGCAAGCGTACACTGCCAGGTCATGCTGAGCTTCTCCCAAGTCCTTCTCCTCAGAGCTGTTCTCAATCCATTCTCCGCCCAGCTTGTATTTGTGTTTGTACTACAAAAAAGTTAGCTCTGTGCTCCTTCAGATAGTGTTTTGTAAGTTAAAAAGCTATGCAGATTGTTAGCTTATTTTGTCAAGAACGGGAAGAATTGAGAATAACAGTGTAGCACATAAAATACTGTAAATAGTTCTTACTTGTAATAGACTGCTGTGAAACAGTCTTTATTTAGAACGTGTTATTACAGCTAATTTAGGGTAAATATTGCAAACATTTTATTTTCTCTCAGCGGACTAAAAACAAATTGTGAAAAGAATAAAACTTTACTGCATTATCTTGAGAAACACTTAAAGTATTGAAATAAAAGAGGAGAAGAATATAGGCCTCATATTTTTAGTGTACTTAACAATACTTTATGTGAAAGGCAAAAAAATGACCTGTTGATATCTTTTAAGATTTACACTTGGAGCAAGTAGGTTTTGTGTCTGTAAGGAGGGGAAATATTGTAGAACAAAAGGAAGTAAAAATACTTTATTTCATCAGTCTTTCATATCTGCAAGTTTTTTTGGGTTTTGTTTTGTTTTTTCTGGCATGAAGGTCATTGGTGGTGAGAGAGATAACCACAGGCGACAAAGAGTTAAGCAGAATATACAACTACTTAAATATCCAAAGGGCAGTGGGAGGTCAAGGAGGGATGAAAGTACCATGTAAGGTCTTTTAAGGGTGTTTTCTTTGTTCCTCCATTATCTTGCAGTTCTACTGATAGATGAGAGCAGCATTAGAGGTAAGGGAGACACAGTGAAAAACAGGAAAGAGAGAAGGAAAACGGATGTGGTATTCTGCATTAGGAATACAAGATGGTTCCCTATGCCTTGCCTCAGGAAGGAAAGGAGGGTACCAGAAGAGATGTCACCTGGACGGGGAGAGAGACTGACTTCTGTGGATGCTGAGAGTTTTTAATAGTAGGGGCTTGAGTACTGGGCGAGATGGAGCCAAGTACTCAAATTGCATGATGTGTGTATGGTGCAGCTTTCTGTCTTGAGAAATCCTAATTATATAGATGTAGCAGGAGCTCTACAAATCTGTGATTTCCCTTAATTTTCTGCTTACTGAAATGGATCTGTCATGCTTCGAATGACTGACAATGGCTTCTGGGCCAGCCATTACATTTCTCAGCACCCCCAAATTCCTGAGTAAGAAGTATTGGTGACATTTGGAGAAGTTTTTGTTTGGTGGAATATGCTTCTGGAATTAAAAAATAAATAAATAAATAAAAAAATTAGGAAAGGTGGCCAAGTGTGTGGAAGTTGTTTTGGTTTTGTTTTTTTTTTTTTCCCTTCTTACAGTATGTCTGAAAGATGCAAGAACTTGCAGATGTGAAAACACTGACTTTTCTTACAATTCTCCAACTATATATCCTCTTGCCTTAACATGAATACTCATGTAAATTGTAATTCAAAATTTGGATGTATTTCCAGTCAAAAAGAGAAAAGAAATTCTTGGGTAAAGCTACACTGTACATACTAAGAGTGGTATTTTTTGATGGTATTGAAACTGAGTTTTCAACCTCATTATTCAAATCATGAAGTGCTATTGATACTGGCATATTTAATCCAGTTGACATTAACCAGCTTCACAGCTGGATAGGTACAAATAACAACGGTAACTTATTTGTTGTTACCCTTTCTATCTGTTTTCTTGTCTGTTTAGGTAAACTGTTTCACTGTGTTCAAAGCAGATATTCACAGTTTAAGAATACAAAGCAATAATGGTCATCTGATACAATTAATTATTATCTAATAGGTATTTATGAGATACTGGATAATGATTAATATGCTTGCCACCCTCCAATAAATCACCTGGAGTCTGGTTAGCCTGGTAGTCATCAGTGAGAGGGGGAGATTGGTCTCCGTTGATCCTGGGACAAGCTGAATACCACTGCTGTTATGGAGCAGTTTTTCAATTACCTGTTTGTGTTTTTTTTCCTTAGCATTCTGTACTGTTTCTTGTAGTTTTTCCTCTGGAATCATTGAGCTACTGACCACCTCTGTCTCAGCACTCTTGCATCTGTCTTTAATTGTACCTTTCTTACCTTGTGTGGCTCTACTCTGTTTTCTCACCATTCTTGCTTGCAACTTAGAAGCTTTTCACAGAAGCCTGAACCAAGGTTAGGCAGCTGTGCTGCATTGAAACTACGCCTTGGATCTGGATCTTGGATCGCTCCACAGACTGGAGTGGCTGGGAGGAGAGCTGCAGTATTTTTGGCAAGACTGGGGTCAGATGTCCCGTCATGGTTGTAGCTGAGTGATGGTATATTACTGCCTGCTCTCTGCCGTGATATGTCTACATACCTGGATGCATATGTCTTTCTGGTCAGCCCAGCGATCACCTTGCTATTAGGAGCGTGCACATTCAGCTCTGTCAGCTCACTTGGCAGAGGGGTCAGGGACAACGGTACCTGTATTCATGCTAGAGTATTAGGGTGGAGTGGTAACTTGAAAAGGAAGCAGTGGAAAGTTGATAAGTGGAAACAGTAATGTCTGTACCTGGCTAAACTACAGCTAGAACAACACTGAAGCCTTGCTTCAGCCAGTGATCATTACCTTTCCAATTTCCTCACCTTTTTTTACACTCCCAAATATTACTGAAAAGATTTCTTTTGTAGAACTGTCATGAGATAATTTAATAATATTCTTGCAGGCATTGTCTTTTAAATGATCATGTGATTTGAAGAGGTTATTCCAATAAATACAATTAAAATTTCAAATGCTTTTATATAGCCGATATCTGCAAGATGCCTAAAAGCTTAGGAGATCTGAGGAAAGGATTTTCTTTTATCTCATTTTCTTCTGCAGTCGTGTAGCATGTTAGAAGTTTGTCCTTCTGGAGGTGAGAGAAACTCTTTTAGTCTGGAAGGTGTCTACGCTTATGTAGAAAGGAATTTTCTGAAGAGAAATTTTGCCTAGCAAAGATCCTCCACTTTACCTAGCCTCACTCACTTAATCCCCAGTAATTGCACTGTTCTGTGTAGGCCTGCTGATGTCAGCAAGAAATCATGAAATTGTTCCCCTCATCTTGTTTCTTCAGAAGTATTTGCATTTCATTTTGTAATCACAGTTGCTAGTTTGAGCTTTGAACAGAAAAAAAAGGACACATGTGGTTTGATGCTACGAATAATTTTGCTCTCAAATCCAAACAAAACCTCTTGAGAAAATGCATGATAAAACATCCGTCTGCTAATCAACATCAGGTTGACTGGACTGGCCTTGCCCTACTTCCTTGATGAGTTACTTGATTAAAAGTTACTAATGTAATGAATAATGTAGAATCTTCACTCTACATGCACCTAAATATCCATAATATTTGGGACTTGAAAATAGTCGGTGGGCTAGCCTAGATGCCGGCTTCTATGGGATGTGCTGTAGAGTTGCAGCACAGTGGGTGGAATGTAAAATAGATAATTCCTTCTATTTTAGGGAATCACAGCTCTGGTTGTGATTCACTATGTGCTAGAGTTAAGGTGCCACTTATAGATCCCCTTTTAAGGGGGTGAAATAAGTTTCTTTTTCTTGGAGGGTGGACAAAAGAATTCTTCCTTTTATAATTTTCCCAGAAAGGGAGAACATCAGTAAAACAGTTAATATCAATGAGTGGGAGACTGTGCAAGACTGATCTAGCTGTGATCTGATAGGAGGAGAGCTACAGAACTTGTGCACTTCTGCTTTTCTCATTTGCCTCTCCATCACGTAAATCTGATTCTTATACACTGTAAATGTAAAAGAAGTCTAGAACTTGTGCAGCTGTTGTGTGGAGAAGAATGCATCAAACAGAAGACTTGTTTTGTGATACAATTAAAGGGAAAGAACCCTAATACGAAGGCTGGGATGCATGTCGAATGGCTAATGTCGAATTCTACTTTACTGCTTCTTTTACTATTTCAGAATTAGATGAAGATGATTTCTAAAGTAATTTATAGAATTTTATTTTTTTTAATTTTATCCTATCATTCTCTCTTCTTTATCTTTTCCGTCTTTGAATTGTACCTCTTTTCAGTAGCAAAATGAAAAGGGGAGGGAAAGAAGAGTTCGGGGAGCAAAGTGTTATAAAAGCAGAAGGATCTTTCAGAAAAAGCTTAGTTTGAAAACCCTCCTCAATTTTTTTTATCAGCTCTAATGAATGTCAGAATCCCTGGTTTGACTTTTAACTTTCAATTTGTATGCGTCTGTGGTGTGTGTGGGGGGGTTTTGTGTTGGGTTTTTTNTTTTCAATTTGTATGCGTCTATGGTGTGTGGGGGGGTTTTGTGGTTTTTTTTGTTTTTGTTTTTGTTTTTTTTTGTTTGTTTTTGTTTTGTTTTGTTTTCTTAGGAAAGTATGCACCCTTTTAAGAAATGTGATATAGTTAGCTTTCTGTAGCATTTATGAGATTACTGTTCATGGTCATTTCCAAGAGGGGAATGATGCAGATTCCCAGGGGCTGGTGGACCCAATATTACAAACATTTTTGACACTGGTAGCTGTATGAGCCTGGTTGTGAGATGTGAAGGCTGTGCTCCCATGTGTCAGAGAGCTTCTCCATGCTCAGACCAAAACACACAGCTTTGATGCTCAGACACCTCTCTGTGGGGAGCAAGTCTGCTGCTCTGATCACGTAATGCGTGGAGCTGGCTATTGATTTTCCATTTAGCAAAAGATTATGTGCAGAGAGGATAGGCTTTTGGACCTCCATAGATGAAAAAAATAAAGAAGATCCATACGATGTATGAACTGTCTTAATAAAGTTGAAGATTCTGATATCAAAATTAAGGACTACTATAATTGCAGTTGTTGAACTTATATTGAGCTGTGCATTATTTTCCTTTTTTGAAAAAGTTCTTTAACAATGAAAAACAGTAGATGAGCTAGCAAAAATGTACTGAAACACCCACTTCTTTATAACTCGTGAATGCTTTTCCACACATTATAAATTCTGAAAGACTATTCTCATCATATTTATTAGGTAAAGAAAACAACTAAGAAAGTTAATGATTTTTCTTTAAAAATAGCAACTTTGTCTTAGGTACTTTCTCCATGCAAAATTGGTTTATGGGCTAAGAATTATATCTGTAATATTATTATCTGTTTAAAAAAGAATTAACAACAGGAAAATTAAAACCAAGCTAACAATTTAGATCATAGAACAGCTGAAGTACAATATGCATCAAAGGACATACTTAGCAAACGGATTACACTCAGCTAAAAGGGCTCTCTTGGTAGTGAAAAGTAAATTCAGACTGCAAGACCTGGATTCAGATTTATTAAGAATAATTAGTTTATTTAGTGGTTATGAAAGTAATATTAAAGGTAAGGTAAAGTTAATATTTAATGGATATTTTTCCCAATAGAACTGTAGTATAAAGCAAATGACAGTGCCTCAGAGGACATAGGAAGAGTCAGTCTTTTGGAAGCAGTAGAGGAAAGACAGTTTTCTGTTGCTTTTCTTTTTCTTCAGGAGTCATTGTCAATGCATATTTTGCATCACTTCTACAGGTACAATGAAATGTTTATTCTTTGTTAATGAAGGATTTCTATCATGAATGTATACAGCCCCAATTCATCACCAGCTAGACTTGGTGCAGAACTGACTGAGATTTTTGACCTTGTTGAAAAATAAGTGCTGTCAGTGTAAGTCTTCTGTCATGTAAATGACTGTTGCTGGGTTTTCAGATGTCAGTTGCATAATTTATTATTGAATTCTAATGAAAAAAATCACTTCTGCCAAAGTCTTAGCTAAACTAGAGAAATAGGAAAGGAATAGAACAATATCCAAGGGCATGTTCTCCTTAATGGTTATGACAGATTATTCTTACTGCGCATTCATAGAGTAGCATTGGTTTGAGTTCAGATATGAAAATAAGTGTACACAGACATATTCCGTGTCCATAGAGACCTTCAGTTGCATTGTCACACAAATGGTTGTTGCTTTCAGAGACATGAAAACAAAAAAAATATTTAATACTGATGATTAGTAATCTGTATATGTTAGCTGACTATCTAACATCACCTTGTCAGGGAGTTTATGCTCTACTTGCTATTAGAAATGTTTTCCATCAGTGGATGCACCCAGGTATGAGTCTAAAGAAATCAGATGGGCACCCCTTCAAAAATTCTGCACTTCTGCAATGAGAAGAGAATTTCTATCAGAAAGTGCAAAGATTGGTGGCTTAGCTTAGCTCTGTTTGTGGAGTCTCTGAATTGCAAGTGCTGATTTGGAAGGATTTAAACTTCTTCACTCTTGGCTTTCTATGTCTTATCCACCATGTAATACACTGCTTTTGTAACTTTTCTTAACAGACAGTAAAGGTGGGAATTAAGAAAAGGAACTAATTTGTGTGTGTTTGTTTTCATGATTGGTTTCTGGTTTGGGACCTTCTAAGGTTTGTTTCAGAAAGAAGTGTTCTAAAGATTTGTTCTGCAACACTTTCAAAATTTCTTTTCGTTTGTTTGAATTACTGTTCATCTGAAATGCAAGGAATAGAATCAGACTTCGGTGAGTTGCTCGGTGCTTACAAATGATTAGCAGAATATTTTGGAAGCACAGTGTTTGCCAAAGACGGATATTTCTGCTCAGCTGCTGTCCTGAATTCAGTTATTAGTAAGAATGCTCTAAAATGTTTATTACTTGATGCTGACGTCTGTGGGCTATTTTATGTCAAAGCATGCAGCTACTTTTCATCATCAGCCAAGTGTAAAGTTGAATTAAAGGAGTTTTTTGACCTCGTCAAAAATAAATATGTGGAAACACTCAACAAATAAAAGCTTGCCATCTTTCCAATCACTGTTTGTATAATGCACTGCTGGTCTGTCTGAAAGTCATATTACCAGTGTCAGTAAGAAAAGACACTCTAAGTAGAGGAAGATTAAAAAAAAAATAAAGTGAAGTGCATGAAAAGTTCTATTATGCACCTGCCCTCCTGTGTATTGCTGTTGAAATATGTTTTGCCCACCTTATATTTTCATGTCTAATCTTATCCTTTTGATGAAAAATGATCTCTGCCATCAGTATAATCCCATAAATACATTAAGGAAACGATAGATTTAACAATGATGGTAAGCTATCTGATATTTTGAATAAGGCATTTGGAAACTTATTAAACATAAATAATAAACTGGCAACACTTATCTCAATGGCTGTAAAAAGTGTTTTCTCAGGGTTTTTTTGGTCTTTAATCTGAATGCATCCTCCTTCCCTGGGGCTCTGAAGTATAAAAGGTCCATATTGGAGTAGAAATTATTGTTAATAGAATTCACTATCTCCAGTAAATGCCATTAATGTGTCTCATAGGAAGATTTTCTACTATTTCATTAATTTTATAATAAATGTTATTTACTAGTATGTTTTTGGGGGATTTTTAAATTATTTATTTTGGTAAGGATAAGAGGAAATTTATTTTGTGGTGGTTAATAGGTGTAGCAGTTATGGAAAGGTGTGTGTATTCTGCTTCTAATTCATTAACCAGTTAAGAAGTACTAAATCACCACTATTTCTAATTTACAACTTACTTTAGTCTCTAGAAGACTCAAAGATTCATTGTGAAATATGTTGTACAGATACACGGCATCACATTTAAAATCACAAACTATAGAAATAAAGCTTATCTGTTTTTTTTTCAATTAGAAATTTAGTTATATTAAAAATTCAAATACTTAATAAACGTCAGGCTTTATTATTTTGAGATGTACGCTTTCAGTTTTCTCTCCTTCAACTGAACCTTAGCTTCATTTAAAATAGATGCATAGTTTTCAAGAGTCTAGTAAAAAGCTATGGGTGCTTTTTTTTCTTTTTGTGGTGAAATGAAACATTTCGCTCTATAGGAAGCAGATTTTAACTATTTTTATATTTTGGAAAAGAGGAATCAAAGTAATGAAGTGTTTAGAGAAATAAAAAAAAAATAGTAATAATAAAAAGATGTCCTCAAACACCAACTATAGCAGAATTTTTTTGGGTTGTGCAACTCTAGGGGCTGTGTGAAGACCTGGAGAAAGGTCAGAAACTCAGCTGCTGCATGTTAGTAGATTGTCAAACAGTGAGAGAGTACTCACAGAGTAGTTGCAACTGAATTTTCTCACAAGGCAGTGTTGGGCTTTGGATTTAGAGTGCTCATCTTCTTTCTAACTGTTGAGTATTGCGTGACTTAAACACCTCAGCCATTTTTTTCTTCTTCTGTCATAGACTGGGAAGAAAATTCATAAAGCTTGTACTTTGAGCTCTCCAATAGTGTAACATGGTTCTAAATACCCCTGCAGTTGCTCTTAAACTTTGTCTCCTTACCCACAAAAGAAAAAAAAAAATGAGGAAACATAAGAGCAGGAACTGATTTTGGAGAAAAAGAAGTCGCAAGCCTTGTAAAGGATGTCACACTTCTCCTCCATATTCCATTCTACCTTTTCTTAAAGTCTAGTTGTTCTTCACCCATATTCACTGTTTCATTGACTTCTCCTCCTCCCAGTATAGCTGAGAAATTAATTTCTGGGGTAAAAAAAATGCAGAGTTATTTCTGTCCAGTAAATATATTTAGTACCTATATATTAGAAACAGTAAGTAAAGGGGGTTTTCTTCTTTGCTATATGGCCTGATGTAAATGAGAGGAAAAGATTAAGTTGAGCTTCATAAAAATCTACTCAAGGTGAAGGAAAAACTCTCACATTTTGTCTAGGCAGTCTTAAACAGTCATATCCTAGCTGATAATTCTGTAAAAGTGGGTACATAAGGCTAGGATAAAAGGGAAATCTCTGTTTTTCTGTTACTTTGTCAGGGCACGGTGTGGCTGGGAACTCTGTGGAGACAGCTGAAGCTGGGCTGGGACATCAGCCTTCGGTGGGGGTCAGGATCAGGCCTGGTGAAGGGAACTGGGGTCAGGGACAGCCCCAAGATGTCTTGGCAGTGCCATCGTGCCAGCCAGTGGACCTGGCTTGGTGGGGCTCATAGCAGGCAGGGCTGTGGGGAGCTGGAGACCAGCCCTGCCGTAGTGCAGCCGTGGCAGGGACTGACTCCACGCTGTGAGGGTGCATTGCTGGCTCATGTTCAACTTTTCCACCGGGTTCTCTACATCCTTTTCTTTACAGCTGTTTTCCAGCCACTTGGCTCCCAGCCTGTTCTGGTGTATGGAGGTTGTTCCTTTCTAGGTGCAAGACTTGCATGAGGTTCCTTTCCGCCCATTTTTCCAGCATGTTGAGATTCCTCTGAATGGCAGCACACCCCTGTGGTGTACCAGCCACTCTTCCCAGTTTTGTATCATTTGTAAACTTGATGAGGGTATGTTCTGTCCCATCATCATGGTCATTAATGAAATCTGAAACAGTAATGGACTCATTATTGATCTTGAGGCATGCAGCTGTTGACTGGACTCCAGCTGAATTTGGTGCAGCTGATCACAGTACTTTGATCCTGGCTGTTCAGTTGGTTTCATTCCATCTCACTATCCACTTTTGTAGTCTATGCTTCATCAGTTAGTCCGTGAGTATGTTATGGGAGACAGTATCAAAAGCCTTACTAAAACCTTCCTTTCCCTCCAAAAAAATGTCAAGAAGGATGTTGCAGAGGATGCACAATTTCAGCTGTGTCATGACAGTACAAGCTCATTAGAAATTGATAGGACCTGTTCGTGAGCCAAGCCTCTAAATTTTAGCTATCCTGACTCACGCCACGCACATTACTGCTCAAGGTTCTGCTTATTCTGAGTGCTGTGCCACTGAATAGTTCCTTTGAAATTAAGATACAGCTTTTTAAAATGGTACAACTCTTACCTTTGGGAACAGGACATGGCAGTTTCTTTTGAGAAAGATGAACCTTTCTTAGTTTTTTTTTTGGAACTGTTACGTGGTTTTGTACTAGTGGAAACAACCATACTGAACACATCACTTGCCTCAGGACTCCAGTGGCTTAACCTGTTTGTCCACTCACCTCTGCAACACCTCTATGCAACTGAAGGTGTATTTCAATGTTTGCCCACCTGTGGATTTTCAAATAGTCCCTAACTGCAGCAGCCTCAGCTCTTGTGAAACACCATGGTTACAGCATGCACAGCTCTCTACCAAAAAAGGTCGTCTAATTTAGTTTTTCACAGAATAAAATCCTTTTTGTATAAAGGTTTTTCACTGTACATTTCAGAATGTTCCCATCTTTTAGGGTTGATGAGAAAAGAGAAGTTAAATTAATCAAGTTGCTAGCACTTTAACTTCCTAAAGAAATGTGCACCACTGAGTGGATTTTCACATTACACTCCCAGTAGGGACTTTACATCTTGTAAAAGCTTGAGTTTAACAGATATGAAAAAGAGAACTCTATTCTTCTTTGCAGAACAAAACTGTTGCTCAGGTGTTTTAGCAATTGGTTTGATCTCTTTATTCTGCACACATAATGAAAGATTAAGATGTACTCACCATTCCCAGATGTAGCTGCTTCTCTAACCTGGCTTTGGGTGAGAGAACATCTTTGCATAGCAGTCTTTTTAAAACTATGGATTCCGGATGTTTTTTTAATCCCCTGCAAAGTTAGAATCCACCTCTTCTTTTTTGACATGCATTCAAATATCTTTCCTAAAAGAAAAAATCTTAACAAGGGTCACAGGTATTATCTTGTGGTGTAAATTGAGTTTGGGGTGTGGAGGGTTGTTGTTGGTTTGTTGGGGGGTTTTTGTTTGTTTGTGTTTGTTTTGTTTTAAATGTTGATACATTTGTACATGGGCGCTCCACTTGCCTGCTCTGCAGTGGAGGCTTTCAGTTTGTCCAACAGCATCTCTTGCCTCTTGGCCTCTCTCTAACGCAAATCCACGCCAAAATCATCAATCACAAAATGAAGAGATGAACAAGTGAGTAGAATGACTGCAGTTTCACGCCCAGTGCAGAAGAGATGAAGGCCAGAGAGTTCTCCAGAGTAGTACAACTCTCCTAAGATCCAGTATAGCAGATCATGAAACAGAGCTGAGACTTGTCCCAAAAATCTTTATTACTTCTTCAACTTAAAATAGCTGTTAAGGATATATCATGTACAGTCCTAACTTGAGTAAAGCCAGGGTGTGAGAGATGACACATATAAAGTAAAAATAGAAAGGGGGCAGAGAATATGCTTTAGAAATAGTCTAGAATCTCTTAGGCATTTTTATTCATTGTAAACGAAAATGAAGAAGCAAGCAGCAAATGGTTTAAAATCATTTCCAGGTCACCCTTAACAGTAACAGTAATATCATTACAATGTATGAGCTGAAACATAAGAAAGAAAGATCTGTTCATTTTAAAAGCTGAAATAGAGCAATTAGCTGGAAAGGATGTGTCATGCCTTACAATAAAAGTTAAAGTACAGTAAAATACTTCCTCGCAAAAATGCTCACCATGTGCCAAAGCCCACACATCAAACCACACTTTCTCTAATCTGTAACACAGTAGTTCCCCCACCTCCTGACTGTAAGAATGTGAGGGACAATAAAGAGCCTGGTTCTCTGCTGTGCCATGACAGCTTGATACTTATTAGAAGTCATTGACTTTGCTGGAGTTGCTCTGTAAAACTGGACTAATGGAGTATGAGGATTTATGACTTCAAATAAATCTCTGGTCACCTAATGATTCGGATAAGCTTTGGATGCTGCTGCCCATCTTTGGTTGATGGTCATGCCAGTAGCTCTACATCACCGATGAAAATGGTACCGGGGCTTTGTCCACTCCTAGCTCAGTCACAATTTTCTTTTCAACTTTCCTATACTGTAATCTCTGCCACACTTTCCTCCAACAACCCCTCTGGTTCTTTTCCTGGTGAGGTCTCTCAGAAACCACCTCAGAAACTCTCTTATCTAGTGGAGACATGTGGAGATCTCTGTATGGTCTACTTTGCTTTATGTTCTTTATATGTTCCTGAAATTTTATCTTGTACACTAACTCCTATTCTGCCCCCTAAAAAGAGTACTGTATTCCATATATTACAGAAGTTACTGGCAGGGCTCATCACATAGCTCTTGCGTCAGTTCCTAGTTCTTGGTCTATCTGTTGGCATCTGAATTGATCTCCACCTTGAAATCCTATCTACAGTAACATTGAGGGACATGCAAATTCTGGCCGAGGAAGGCTAGGAGATAACCGTACAACTCTTTATTTATTTATTTTTACTTTTTTACTTAAGTAATATCCTCAACAATTTAAAAAAAAAAAAAAAAGTAAAAGAAAAACAACACTGAAATACTCAACTCTATTAACTCAAACTTCCCTGAAGTTCACATTCTTCTTCTATTATTACAGAATTTACACTTAGTCAACAAATACATTAAGGTTATTTTTAATAGAAACATGTACCTATATATATATATACACACACACAAATATATATATATATATATGAAAATCAAATAGCTGTAGTAGGAATTTTGTAGCAGCTATTAGGCATTATCTCTCAGTTCTCAAAGGATCACTTCCCAGAACTAATGTCATTGAAAAAGCAAATTGCAAGGTGCTTTTTTCTATGTTATGTGTATTAATAGAAACAATGGCTTGATATAGCCATAAAAACTTGATTTAAGAATGAGAGTTTCAGGCATTTAGGCAGCTGCATCACTTCTTATGGTGAATATCATGAACCAGGCTGAGCCTGAAAAAGAGATTAATTAGGGGGGAAAAAAACCCCAACACACAGCTGTTCTTCTAGGGCCCAAGAACTCATGAAGACAAGAAACAGAACACCGGTTATTCTGTTCTTCAAAATGGAGGGAAAAAAAGTAGTCTCAAACATCTATATGCCAGTAATAGCAATATATAGGAATATATGGACCTTTCTTATGGAAACTGAAAAATGGACTTTTTACGCATCATTCACTATTCATATGATGTGGTCCTTTAAATTAAAAATTAAAGACTATCATGTCAGTGCCTATAGAAGGAAGGTGGGATTTATCCTTCTGTGGAAGCATTTGAGGGTGCCAAGGAAGAGGGGTTTTCACAGGTTGTAGAGGACAGCCTCCTCAAACTGGTCTGGAAAACTCTGGATTGAGAAATTTCTCAGATTGAGAAGGCAGCAGTGCTTAGAGTTAGGGACCTAGTTTCCACAAACAAGGAAACTAACTTTTCTAGGGATGGGAGAGGACTGTGTAGCATTTGCTGCAACTCAAAATCATTGATACCTCTGAAACCAAGCAAGGAAACAAGGACAAGGGAGCAGTCGGCAAGAGCAGGGACAGTTATCCTTCCTGTAGCTCTATTTTTTTCTGAAGAAGTCAGCTGAGATTTCTTGAGTTAGTAAATTTATTCCTGTTTTTCATTAGCCTTTAAATAGAACTTTGTTCTTGTAGAATTTAAAAGCTTTCAGCTTTCTGTTGTCTTTACAGATGTCTTTGTAGTGGTCTTTTAAGTGATGGTGAGGAGGGGGGAATTCTAGATAGACCTATTTTCAAAGCTTTAGGTGATTTGGTTTCTGTCATGAAGAGTTAGTATTAATTCTCCATATTCTATGCATGCATAACAAGTCTACAAAATTTGTGTGTGGTCACAGTGTGTACTGGGTACATTTATGCATTTTCTTTCCCCAATAAAAAAAAGTACACTCCTCTGAGATGTCTTCAGAGGTCGAGCTCTGATGACATTTGGTGCAACATAAACATCTGTACATGTGGCTTCCATTCTAAAACCAGGACAGCTCTAAAGTTAGAGAGCATTCAGAAGGTTCTTCTGTTTCTGAAATACTGAAAAATATGGCTAATTGTAACTGTGTAGTTCTATTAAGAAAACTCAGTGGCAATAATACTTTAAAAATAATTATTTTATGGTGAAGACAGGCTGAGGGAGTTGGGGTTGTTCAGCCTGGAAAAGAGAAGGCTCCAGGGGAACCTTCCAGCAGCCTCCCAGTACCTAAAGGGGGCCTACAGGAAAGATGGAGAGGGACTTTTTACAAGGCCATGTAGTGACAGGACAAGGGGTAATGGCCTTCAGCTGAAAGAGGGGTGGAGTTAGATTAGATATAAGGAAAAAATCCTTTACTGTTAGAGTGGTGAGGCACTGGAAGACGTTGCCCAGAGAGGTTGTGGCTGCCCCCTCCCTGGCAGTGTTCAAGGCCAGGTTGGATGGGGCTTTGAGCTACCTGGTCTAGTGGAGGGTGTCCCTGCCCATGGCAGGGGGGTTGGAACTAGATGTTCTTTGAGGTCCCTTCCAACCCAAACCATTCTACGATTCTATGATTTAGAGAGTAAGAACTAGTTAGAATGATTGATTACAGAGCTCTTACATCAGAGGTACAGCCAAGGGTCTTACCTGCTCATGTTTGTGAGAGGGCTTCCAGCAGTTCATGTAAGAATGAAGGTGGCAGGGCAAGTACTTGTATATTGCCTGTGTCTGGGAAGGGCTCTGAAGATGCATCAATTCTTGTGGTTGTCGGTCTCTTCTCCCAAGTAACAAGTGATAGGACAAGAAGAAAGGGCCTCAGGTTGCACCAGAGGGGGTTTAGATTGGATATTAGGACAAAATTCTTCATCAAAGGTGTTGCCAAACATTGGAACAGTCTGTCCAGGGAAGTGGTTGAGTCACCATCCCTGGAGGTATTTAAAAGACTTGTAGATGTGGTGCTTAGGGACATGGCTTAGTGGTGGACTTGGTAGTGTTAGGCTTATGGTTGAAATTGATCTTAAAGGTCTTTTCCAACCTAAACGATTCTATGATTCTTATTTTGTAAACAGATTAGTTCATGAATCCCTTTTAGAGAGTGTGTTGTCAACAATATTATCTGCTCCTCTCTGAGGGTGAGTCCTTCTTGGAGCATGGCAGTACAGGATGAAGAGGAAATGAAATCTCAGAATTTTAGTGTCTTGCAAACAACCCAATTACTAGCATTGGAAACTTTATTTCCTATCTGAATATTGTAGGAGATCTGTAATGAAAGAAATGTAATTCATCATCGCTCCATATTCTGTGGGCAGCATTTAACAGTGATTTCACTCATTTTATCTTACTTTTGTAAGATACTTTTGTCCCTTGTCAATTTCTTAATATCATGCAGCTTATTCTATAGCTTATCTTGCTCCTGTGATTCCTGTGTAACACATTAATCCAGTGTTTTACGGTGGAATGGGAAAAATGCACTCTGTAACCATTTAAAATTTGTGTGGTTTTTTTTTTTTTTCCCCTTATCTTGGAAAATGAAGCATGGTTAAGTTCATGCAAGTAATTTTGAGGGCGGCCATAGATGACTGCATTTGTGGCTTTATTTCTATTCCTACAACAGACCAGCTCGTGCCCTTCTGGAGACTGAGGTGAAGAGCAGGCACATTCTTTTTGGTCTCTTAAGCAAATTATCAACTTTATCTTCTGGTACCCAATCTGGGGAATACCAAACCTTTTCCTCCCCAGAACAATTGCCACATGCCTTGATACTTTTATGCAGAAAGCACAGGTGTGTCTGCACCCACAATACTCTTTTAACTTGTAGTTGTTTCATAGCACAGCTGGAATTGAAGCTCTGGGATTGTAGGAATGAAAAATTTTTCTGGAACCATTAAAAAAAAAAAAAAATCGAAACCCACCAAAAATTGGAGGGAGAACTTTGTTCATCCTTGGCCTCTGTAGGCAGCACTGCCCAAATTCAGCAGCTCTGTGGTTTACAGCCCTAGAAGAGGGAGAGTCCTATCTGGAAATGTTCCACTCCTGCATTCAGCTATTTCTTCTGGAAGGAAATGTTACAAAAGATCTGTCTTTGCCGCTCTTACTTCAGCAGGCAAAAATTTAACTGTGTGATGATTAGGCCTACTCATTTGCTAAGAGAAATGAAAGCCAATGTGAATGGTCAGAGTTGGACATTATGAAATAAACAGGCAGTCCCTAGCATGTTTAAAATTAAGTTGCCTTCCCCCCCTGCCCCCCCCCAGGATGCTTATACATGCAGCTAACAGTTTAACATACAATGTTCACATAGGAGAGTTGTGAAGCCAGTTTTTGAGTCAAAGGATGTTTTAATTTTCTTTCTTGAGAGTGTTTTAGGGTGGTGGGTCTTTTGTTTGCTGTTTTTCCCTATGATTTTAAGAGCGTTTCTGTCCTGTAATTACTGGGTCTAGCCACAGGATATTTGAAAATAAGCAAATAAATCCTGAACTCTGCAAACAAAAGAGGATTTTTTGAAACCAGTTCAATTTTGCCAGTTCTTCAGCTCCTTTGCCAATTTAGTCAATTCAGTAGATTAACGATGATTAGTATCTTCTGACTGTTTCACTAATAATTGAGCCAATTCAATTACTCCTGCAGACTTTATCATTTCCTCTTGTTTAGTAATGGGAAGTTAAAGCTATTACACAACCATTCTCAGGAAGTTATATGAAGGTACACTAGGCAGTTACATTTTCTGGATTTACTTTTTGATTCATAGTTATTTTTACCACAGGTATTTTTACGTATTTCCTTGTGTGAACATTTGAAAGAAACCATATTTCTGAGCTCTTAAAGAATTAGTTGTCAGAAGTTAAACTCAGAATCACTAGTGAGAGTGTATTCAAGACTAAATTCCTTAGGAGTAGAGCAGCTACATCAGCAACTGTTTTTAATTTTGATGCTAGCTGAGAATTTGACTGTGTCTAGACGGTGAGAGTGAAAATCATAAAAGATGATCTGCATGCCCTCATGAAGTGAGGTGTACTGACTCTTAAGGTAATTCCTCGTGCAGACAGCTTACTGAATTACACCTGTGTTCTTTAGTTCCACTAGTGCTGAAATGCAATTTATAGAGCAAAATCCTATTGTGCCTGTTAGAATAGAAAATAAGGAAGAAAAAAACCAAGATTTTGTTCTCAGTTTGGTCATCCATTTACCACTGATGCATTGACCCCGGGCCAAGCTCTTTGGTGGTTCCTAGTGGTTGGTTGCTGTCTATGGAAACATCAGTTGCAGTTATTTTTGTAAATGCTTTGTCAGATCCTTAAGAAATTCCCAGAGAAGTATGCATGATAGCATCAGTAGTTCATAAAAACAAATGAACAAAAATCCCACCACCTTAATTTTAATTAGTAAAAACACAGAACTTTTTACCTTGATAATTTCCAAGTGGGAAATTTGGCCAGTGAATGCACCTCAGCAGACACCCGAGCCATCTATAAGACAAACATGACCACATCCATGCTTTGTTCTGAGTCCTAGCTCCATTCGCGGCAGTTCCTGCCAGCTGAGGAAGGGCCTGAGCTGGGCATTTCAAAGAGATCCAGTGCCAGTTGGGATTTTTTAGGAAGAGAGGATAAACTAGGAGTTTGGAGGGTGGGAAGCACAGTTTATTCTATCTTTAATAACTTGTATAGGAAGTAGACTAGAAATGTCAGGTCTTCAGCTGAGCAAATGCAATCAACTCCTTCATAATATCTGCCTGCAGTGAAGAAACTCTAGATGAAAAGAGTCATTGGAGTGTGCTGATCTCCTACTCCTAGTCATTAGTTGGGGTTTTCTTGTTTTATGGGTTTGTAGACTGGCTTAGGGCAATGAAGGTAACTTTTTGGTAGAGGTACTGTGAAAAACACTTATCATTATAAATAATGATAGGCATGTATCATCAAAGTCTTGTAATACACTTCAGATTGCCAGCTGCAACAATAACTCCTTTAATTATTAAAAGTTCATCTTTCCTTTTTGTTTTATTTTTCATCTGCCTAGACAAACCAGACTGCATAATCTCAGGTATTTCTCTGTGAGTTCCATTATTACATTGACCATTGACCTCAGTGTGAGTGAATGAGATACCTCAGAAGAGTTGAATTTCCAGTGGTTTCTTTCTTGCTGCATTGCAGAAACCACACATACCATTTAAGTATCATTTGCTAGAGACAAACACCTTTCCTTGGTTGCTCAGCCAAATAAGTGAGTTAATCTCTATATTATTGCACGTAGTCTTTTAACAAGGTGAGTGCTACCTATCACTTGTTTTCTTCTTTGCCTTAAAAAAAGAAAAAGAAAAAAAAAAGGTAATTATGTAGCCTAATTCTGGATAAATAAACATACCTGCTTTTTAATGCATAAATTATGCTAGCACCTAGAGGCTCTAAACAGGAATTAGGAATACTTGCTACATATTAGCCAATATCCAAACAGCAAAATAATCCCCCAAAAGTCACACAGGAAGCCTGTTCTCTTCCTCTCCCTCCCAAACAGGAGAAAATCAGCAGCTTAACATTTCTCATCTCAACACAGCACTCTGTGCTCCTAGTTGTCAAACCCAACAGTTTCTATTCTGTTGCCTATGTCACTCTGAATATTCCTGTGTTGAGTCTCAGGACAGGTAGTCTACTAGCTCCCTACTTTTCTCATGAATTTTGCCTCAGCTGAGCAATCTATAGGCAGTTGCCAGAGTTACCTATTGGCGTCTGTCATCTGATAATGCCAGTTGCTTTGTTGTCATACTGCAGTTTCTTGTAAGCTTTTGTGAAATACTGGTTGAAGTGCTAAAAGGAATTCAACACCGTGATAGAGTTAATTCATCATTATCTATCTTCATTTGTTCACCCACTCAGCTGAACACTGCAGAACACATTCTCTCTTGATTCCAGCAATTATGCTGTTCCCATTACCTTCCTCCATTACGAGCTATTGAAGGTATAAGTACAGCTATGAGAAAAGATTTCTTAAAAGCTTTTTTTTAATGGTAAAAAATTCTGAAAAGCAGGAAGAGAGAGTTTTGTGGGTCACTTTGATCACTGGTCTACTAACATTTGCATTGATGAGCTTCTGTTTTGAACATCTGAGTACTCTGTGTACATGCTGAATCTGCTTGCTGAGCTTTCGGAGGTGTTCTTTGAAGAAGCAATGAGAAATATGAGACCGATCACAGACCTCAGGAATCATGGCGCTTCATAACGTAACATCTCTGAGAAATACAACATAAAATAGAACCTATTTTTGGGGGGTGAGAAAGCATTTTAAAGTTTATGTTTCTAAGAATAAGTGATTTTTTTTTTTCCCCCCACAGAAAAAAATTAATAGTGACAGGAAAACCTCAAAAGGGTCAGAGATTTAATGTGAAAACACATGCAGTGCTCTGAAGTGACTTAGCCACATCTGAGAAACCTTATAAATCCCAAGTAGAGATTAATGGCTAGAATTTTCCATTAACTCATAAAGTAATCTTTTGTTTTGAGCAGAGAAAAAGAGTGTATGGAAATATACTTCAAAACTACATCTCCTGTCATGTTAACAAAAAGTGAAGATCCAGATTTAAATGTTCTTATCACAGTGGCATTTGTGGTAATCAAGAGTACTTTCCTTGTAGATGAAAGACCACACAGAAATAAAATACAGTGAAAGTTTCCTCAGAATTAGGGCCAAGAACTGGCAATCATCTTTTAAACTGATAGGACCATTTATTTATCAAAAGAAGTGCACCTGGTTTTAAATGAAAAGAGGTACTGGAGGATATTGTAACAAGTCTGTGGGAGACGCTCCACTAACTGGCTTACAGAAGTTAAGCCAAAGCACGTAAAATTGTCCCTCACCTCTGAGGGAGCACAGCACTGATTGCCTGTTGTTAATATTTTGAGGTGCTACATAGCTATTCTGTGTAAGTCTAAAACTGAGAGTTTCGACATTGAGATATTCAGTTTTTAAATACTTAAGGTAGGAAAAAAAGGAAGGTCGCTAAAATGTGTAGAAATTAGAACTTGTATTGCAAAATAAGCAAAGACTAGTGAGACTATGTTTCTGTACTGAATAAGAAAGGCCAGAAGTAACTTGTGAACTGTTATTCCAGAAAAAATTTTTTGACCTATATAGAAGCTTGCTGTTAGGTAAATCCTGGACAGGTTTTCAATTAAGCTTCCTTACCTGCTGTTAGAGTCAAGCTAAGGACAAAACTCAACTTTATTGGTTTTAGAAGCCCAGAAAAACCTTTCCATTTCCTTAGAAATCCAGTTCCTTAGCAACAAGGAGTGCTTGCATACACAAGGCATTTGGACTGTGTTTTAACAAAAGGATTTATTTCAATTAGGAATTTTTCAAAACCATGTCAGTTTTCAGTTGCATGGGATAAGCTAGAATTTACATCTCACATTACAAAACTACTACTTCAGATTTTAAAATGCTTTGGTTTATCTATCTATGGTTCTTTAAATACAAATTTCTTATCTCTGTGTTAGTGTCTAGTGATAATATGAAATTTTTTCCCTTAAATGAAAGTTGACCTCATCTTTTGAATAAACCATAAGCAGAGAATGTTCCTTAAAATGCCCATAGAAATATTATGAGCTACTGAACAACAGTTTAAAAGGAAGACTCTTGCAGAAACATAATCTGGTCTAACCTTACAATTCCTGTGAATTTTGAAGAAAACACTGTTAGATGATGTATCTTGTGCTTTCCATTGCCTTGAGATGACAGGTAGCTGTGGCATGTTTTGACAATTTTTTACTTTTTCTTAATACAAATTATTCTTATCTATAAGAAACAGTACATTAGACCCTGTCAAAATAATCAGGGTACCTCATATGCAAAGGGCTACATGCTGGCCGCTAGATGGTGTCTTTATTTAATTTCATTAAAAATAGTTAATTTGAAGTGTATAATGTTGAGTAAGATGATATGTAGAAAGAATCAGAGAAATGTATTGGTCAGTAATCTTTTATATTGTTGTTTTCAAACATCTCTCCAACATCTATAGTTTAAAACATGGTGGTGTTTCATAGCTGGAGAACACTGTACTCCAGGGAAGGTGCAGGGGAGGTTCCCAAGTGGGTTACCACCTACGCTTTATAGTCAGTGAAGTGTTTTGATACAGCACCCGAAAGAGAATCTCAGGAATAAATATCTTGCCTTTTAAGACAATGCAGTTTCTATCAGAACTGTTACAAGAGGAGTTTTATTGATTTTTAAGGATTTCCTGCCCAAGAAATAAGAGGGAAGAACACAGCATTCATCACAGAAAAGATACTGCTATGAATTGACTCTTAGCAATGGAAACAAATTCCTTAATAGGGAAAGAAGAATTGTTTATAAGTATGCATTATGAGACAGGCAAGATCCTCCCGCCACCACATACTGAAATCCACTGATCAAAAACAAAACAAAAAAATCAGAAATACTGAGGGCTTGATGGGGAGAGGAGAAGGTCGCTTTCAGTCATTGTATGTGTTAATGCCAGAGGTTAGCATGAATTTTTGAGCTTAGGTCAGTTCTCTGGGTTTGAAGAAAGGCGTTCAAGTTGGTGTGCCCTTTAGAAACCAAAACTAAGAAGAAAAACCTAGAGGGAAACTTATGTGAATCAAAGGCTGAGTCCACTGTAGCAAGTCATCAACATTTGCTTTGGACAATAAGCCAGAGGAGTGACAATCAAGGCAGACTAGTGATCATCAAAACCAGGACCCAGGGAAAAAAAATCACGAACACCTTGTTTCTAATGTCACATGACTTATCTCATGATGCTTGTCTAAGTGGTGTTCACAGTGCAACACTTATTCCAAAATATAATCAGTCTCATCTTGTAATGTGGAAATGTCGCTTCTCTTGTTTACACTACGATGATCTGTTGTAGTGTACATATAAACACTGTTCTGAGTATTTGGCTTTGCATGTAATGCCTGGTCTTCTATTCTGTAATTCTTTTTAAAAATATATTTCTGAATGCTTAAAAATCAAACCCTAAGTGAGACTATGAAATACTAAAAATACTTAGAGTAATTTAGTCTTAAAGCACACATTGAAGCTGGCCACTCAAAATGGCACTCGGTATTCCAGGGTGCTTTTGAAAATGTAACCCTGTTACTGAACAAGTACAAAGACTGAGTTTTCAGAGGAGGAGCTATAATCAGACTACCATTAATAACTTTATTCATACTTTACAGGAGTCTTATTTTTATTTGCTTCTGAAGTCATAACCTAATTTGATAACTTGTGTGTGCATATCTGCAGTAATTAGTTTTTCTTTCATATCAATATGTATCTCCAAAAGATTGCCTAGAATGTAAACATAGATCCCTAGAAACTTAGTATTTGAGGATTTCTGAACCTCCAATTTTCCAGTATGAATTTTTCTTCTTCAAAGACAGTGCATTGAATATAGAGTTCCCGAGGGGAATGTTGACTTGTTGTAGTCCTGGAAATGGCAAGTTCTAGACTCCTGTTCCACAAAGCCCTAGTTCAGAGCTATATCTTGATGTCTACGTTATACTGCAGATTAATAAACCCAAGAAGCAGACCACGAATGTAGTGCTGATGTCTATACAATAAATTGGATTAATCGTACACATTTTACACTTCATTGCCATTCTGCCAAATAATCTATTCCTAAGTGAGGATAATGGTTTCCTTCAATAATTAATATAATTCCCTTTTGTCACTTTTAGAAATGCAAAGTTTGACTTTCACCATACAACAGCAAATATATGTCTTGTATTGCACAATGAAACACACTAACTTCAAGGCAAGCTTTAATGTTCATGATATTATGACCCTAAGTAGGTATACATATGGGAAGTATAGAGAATGCAAAAGAAAAATAATTAGATTTTAATGGATCATGAAGCATTTCTTCCAATCTTGGGATACTGGAGAGATTAAGTACTTCCCAGCAGTGCTTTATGCAGAAGACTCCTCATTGGTTGTTATTAGAGAATGAAATGGAGTAATATTTTTTTCTTTTTATTTTTTTTCCTAATTATCTTTCATTATAATTAAATACACCTGGCTCTGCCTATGCAGACATGGGGAGGAAAAATAAATGCACATGACAAAAAGTAATACTTAAAACTAGAGTAATGCTTTAAATGCCAAATTCCAAAAGGAATGCGGTTGTATATGAAGATTTTATTGGCATTCACTTAAAATGACCTGAATAATTTATTGGTGCCTTTCTGCTTGTCTGCAATGCATCCTGATACACCCATAATAAAGCCTTAATGTCCTCATTGGAAATGGTAGTAGGAGTAAAAGTGTCTCTCTCATATTAAATATATAGTATGTTATAAAAAACTGAGAGTTTCATAGAGGTGGTTATAAATTATGAGTTATGAAATGCAGACAGTTGATGACAAATGAAAATGAATGGTAAATTCTACAGCAAATAAGGATAAGTACAAGAAGCAGCATTTTAGTATCTCTAGGGAAAAAAAAAAAAGAGCTTAGCTTTGATTTAGATAGCTTGCTAAGAAAGGAGAGCAATGATTCAGAAGGCAGCTATGTTTGAATAAATACTAATTTAGTGCTTGCAGAAAGACTCTCGATGGTGTTTTCACATCTCCAAGTTGAGTGTACCTTCTAGTTCAAGAGTATCTAGAGTAGGTATCAAAGAGCAAAGACTCAAGATGTGTATCTGAGGTATTTAATACAAAGGATTTAAACGCAAAAAGAATTACTTGGATCCAGGAGTCCCATGATGCAAAACATCTGGGATGGGAGTGCAGCTGCCACCTTGTGTGCATTCCAGCCCCAACCCCTGTTAATGGGCTGTTATTTTGGCAGTGATCTGGGTTCCTTAAATCACCATTTTGTGCATGCCATGCCTGAGTATGGTTGCACGAGCAACTTATAACAACGATATGGTTATGAACTTGCATTGCAGCTGAGAGGCCATGGCGCAGAAGTGGCACCTGTTCATTGCCTTTCAGCTCTGCAGCGTTTCCCTAGTGCCTAGCTCAGTGTGCTTCCTCCCTTTCCGACCTCCATCCATTGTTTAGGGAGGTTAGGACCAGATTCTGGAGCTGACAGTGGGGGCTAAATTAAAAAAAGATGCTACATGGTTAGTTTGTTTCCCATCAGATCTCAGGCCTATAGTATCTTATTTAGAAACAAAAATAAAATAAATAATTCTGAAGGAATTTTACCATCAAGGATCTCAAAAGAATTAACAAGGTAGTTAGTTAGTTGGTTAGTGCTACCAATGTATGAGATGTTTTACAGTACTGATGATGTCTCAGATAATGAGAAAAAAGCTTCAGCAAGCCAAAGAGCTGATGTCCCAAGATGCCTCTGTCATGCTTTCTGCTTGTTGCCCAAGTGTGCTGATGCAGCAGAATGGTATAGAAACAGAACAAGTTGCAACATAATATTTGTTTGTCAAGTAGGTTCGTCTCTGGCTTTTTTTTCCTTTCTGGGGGTCTAGTTTTATCAGAACTACATATTACCAATTTTTGTGTTTTGCTAAGTATAATTGATCTTTGACACAACTAGATGACTATAAATAGCTTAGGAACTACAGCAAGTGGTACTTCACAGCACATAAGGCAAGAGAAACCATATGGTCAAGCAGAGGAGCTGCAAGACAGTGTGGAAAGACTAAATAAAATTGTAGCCATAATCCAGTATGTTTTGGTTACCTATGCCTCAAAACTTTAAACAAACCCAGCAACAACTAAATTCACTAAACTTTTAAAACATGTTAGGATATTACTTCAGTTGCGATCACTTTCAATATTCAATTTAATTCTTTGCTAATGCAATCTATAAAGGTGCTGAGGTCTGACTTGACAGGCACTATTGGGAAAAATAAGTCTTCTAAGAGTATTCAACTGTAAAAAAAAAAAAAAAAAGCATTTTTGTCAAATGTTACAGGTAACAGGTAAGAAAGGACTTTTGCTATCGTAACATCTTATAGCATGTAGTCAATGTTCAACTTTAAATTACCATTCTTACTTCAACTGTGGAAAAAACTCCAGATAAATGTATTCAGAGTATCTTCTAAATAAAGGATATATGATATAGGAATTATAGTAGAATTCAGTTCCACAAAATAAAGTCAATTAAAAACCAATTAACCACTAACTATGTTTCAATTTAGTTAACACACACCCCACCCCCTCCTCCCACCCTCCCACTGAATAGTTATAACTTATTAGAGACTTACAAATGTGTAATTTTCACATGGTTTGGTTTGTTTGTTTGTTTTTTCTTTTTTGTTGCCTCAGCATCCTGGAATATATTGGAAGACAAGTAGATCTCCACCTGAGAGAACTGAGTAAGTTTTAGATCACTGGGATTGTATAGAGCTAAAATATTTTTGTTCTTCAGTATTGTGCTCATGAAATGAAGAGGGTAATCATTTTACATAGCTGTAGTAGAGTCCACAGATAAAATACCTAAAAGCAAATTCTGACTTTTTAGGGGGCATTCTAACCAAAATTATTAGAATTTTCAGGATCTGAGTGTTTAGAGGTGGGTGACATCAAAAAGCAATGCTTTGCTTTGAAATTTAGGAAAAAAGAATGCTTTTCTTTTTATCTACCACAGCCATGAGGAAGGGTAACAGTGTAATTTAATGGAAAAATGAGAAAACACAATTTCAAGAACCAGCTGAGAATGTTGCACTCTGCAGCTGAAATCATTCTGGCTATACAAGGAAGGGTAGACAGTAAAGGGTCTAGCAGACAGTAAAGAAAAAAGACTTTTTCATTATTAAAAGACTTATTATTATTATCCTGATTACCTGGGATATAGAGAAGGCTGAGGTACTCAATGAGTTTTTTTTGTCTCAGTCTTTACCAGCTAGTGCTCTAGCCACACTGTCCAAGTTTTAGATGGCAAAGGCAGGGACTAGGAGAATAAAGAAATGCCCACTGTAGGAGAAGATCAAGTTTGATACCATCTAAGGAACCTTAACAAGTCCATGGGACCTCATGAGATGCATCCACGGGTCCTGAGGGAACTGGCAGATGAAGTTGCTAAGCCATTCTCCATCGTATTTGAGAAGTCGAGGCAGTCCAGTGAAGTTCCCAATAACTGGAAAAGGGGAAACATAACCTTCATTTTTAAAAAAGGAGAAAAGAAAGACCTGGGGAACTACAGGCCAGTCAGCCTCACCTCTGTGCCCAGCAAGATCATGGAGCAGATCCTCCTGGAAACTATGCTCTGACATGTGGAAAATAAGGAGGTGACTGGTGACAGCCAACATGGCTTCACTAAGGGAAAATCATGCAGAACAGATTTGATGGCTTTCTACAATGGGGTTACAGCATTGCTGGATAAGGACTTGTGCAAAGCATTTGACACTGTCCCACATGACATCTTTGTCTCAGAGAGACATGGATGGACCACTCAGTGGATAAGGAATTGGCCATATGGTTGCACTCAAAGAGTTGTGGTCAGCAGCTCGATGTCCAAGTAGAGACCAGTGATGAGTAGTGTTCTGCAGGGATCAGTATTGTGACTGGTGCTTAAACAGTTAAACACATCTTTGTCGGTGACATGGACAGTGGGATTGAGTGCATCCTCAGCAAGTTTGCCAATGACACCAAGCTGTGTGGTGTGGTCAACATACTGGAGGGAAAGGATGCCATCCAGAGGGACCTTGACAGATTTGAGAGGTGGACCCATGCAAACCTCATGAAGCTCAGCAAGGCCAAGTGCAAGGTCCTGCACATGGGTTGGGGCAATCCCAAGCACAACTACAGACTCGGTGAAGAATGGATTGAGAGCAGCCCTGAGAAGGACTTGGGGGTGCTGGTAGATGAGAAGCTCAACATAAGCTGGCAATGTGTGCTTGCAGCCCAGAAAGCCAGCGGTATCCTGGGCTGCATCAGGAGAAGCGTGACCAGTAGGTCAAGGGAAGTGATTCCTACGGAAGTAATTCTGCTCCTCTACTCCACTCTTGTGAGACCTCACCTACAGTACTGTGTTCAGCTCTGGGGCCACCAACATAAGACAGACGTGGACTTGTTGGAGCAAGTCCAGAGGAGGGCCACAAAGATGATCAGAGGGCTGCAGCACCTGTCCTATGAACACAGGCTGAGAGAGTTGGGGTTGTTCAGCCTGGAGAGGAGAAGGCTTTGGGGACACCTTATAGCAGCCTTCCAGTACCTAAAGGGAGCTTACAGGAAAGCTGGAGAGGGACTTTTTACAAGGGCATGGAGTGATAGGAGAAGGGGTAATGGCCTTCAGCTGAAGGAAGGTAGATTTAGATTAGATATTAGGAAGAAATTCTTCACTGTGAGGGTGGTGAGGCACTGGAACAAAGGCTGTGAATGCCCCCTCCCTGGAAGTGTTCAAGGCCAGGTTGGATGGGGCTTTGGGCAACCTGGTCTAGTGGAGGGTGTCCCTGCCCATGGCAGGGGGTTGGAACTAGATGTTCTTTAAGGTCCTTTCCAAGCTAAGCCATTTTATGATTGTATGATTCCATGATCATATATTTAATCATCTTTCCCCAAAAGCAGCTGTAAAAGGAGACCAAGAAGTGCTAAAAGAAGGCATTTTATCTCTCTGGTGAGCAATATGTGCATTGATGGTGACAGTAAATTCTGTCCCATGACACAAATAAGGAAAGCATTACACTTTCCAGAGTTTGAAAAAGCTTAGATAGGAGTGCCATGGTTAGGACCAACATAGACAACACAAATTCAATACTCAGCATCATATCTGTCTTCTTTCATTTACTGTCTAGATCAAATGCGTCTGAAAGTTTATTAAAAACTGCGGTGTTGCCTAGAATTTTAGGATATTATTTTGTACAAGCATCTGCAATGGTGGTTTTTGTTCCTTTCGTATACTTATGGCCTAAACTTGTAAAGGATGTGTTATATAATAACCTTAATATAAGTTAAATTGCCTTCTACAGTTATGTAGAGATGAAGCCTTAATGAAAAGAAAAATAGGATTAGAGGTTTTCCTTTCTTCTCATGCTACTGGAAGTGCTGTCTTTCTGATTTCTGGAGATATGGTTACAATTTCAGTGGTATCTGCTATTAATGAAGGTACTAGGAGCTGTCCTCAGCTGTGCTAATGGTGAATAAAAACAGTTTCCATTGGTTCTAGCATAATAGGGAATGAATTAGCAAAATTACTAATCAAAGTTGATTTTCAAAGAAAAAAAAATAAAATTAAAAAAACAAAAACCCAACAGTTATTTTGCCACTACTCATCCCTACTTCAATGTAAGTGTGAACATAGTGTTGGAAGAGTGAGACTGTGTGTATGTTAGTCTCTTTATCCAGCAATGGATGAGGTGGATTTTTTTTGATGGAATCACAATCCGTTCAACTTGTGTATCAGCTTATGCTTTCTTAAGGTGACTTTCTTTCCATTATCTGGAAACTAATCTGATATCTCTCCATTCCTACATTTCTCCATTTTCAAGTTTTTCTGCTGCGTGTTTCAGCTGAAGAGCCTAACTATCCTCAGTTGCCTTCCTCTGCTCTGTGCTGTGTTACACTCCTAGAGCAGAAACATCGGGAGAAATAATATTTTTCCTGTAATTTTAGCTTAGTGTATTAATGTAAACTGAACTCTTTATGCAGTTCAAATAAATACCCTGGTCTATGAACTACAGCAGCTCAGTCTGATTTGAATTCTGCTCTGAAACCAAAAATTATTCAAAACCTAGTTGTGATGAATTATTTTTTAAATACATGGATGACCAAGTGAGAATGCCAGTGGTTGATTATATACTGTAGAAACAATGTTATGGGTATTGTAAACCCCCTAAGTGTTCAGATACAAAATAGAAATATCAGACATTCTGTGAATCTTATTATTCTACTTTCAGTTACGTAGAGCATATAATAGTCTACTTGGAGAGCTGGTAAATAGATCTTTTTGGAATGGAAATGTTTTCTAGTAATGCTTCCTCAATGCCCTTTACATGCAACCATTAATCATCTATCTGAATTGCTCTTTTGGGAGATAATAGAAATTTTGCTGTGCACACCCTGATTTCATCTCTATGCTTTAAATAGCTTTTGTTTTTCTTTTCTGAATGTTGCTTAAAAATATGCCAAGAACTACGTGATCATTATGTTTCTCATATGTATGCAAGTTAAATTCTCAGGAGCATTTTCTATCTCTCTATAGAAGAAGCTATTGACAAAACTTCTTGCATTAAAAAACAAACAAACAAACAAAACCACAAACCAAAATCAACAACACAAAAAACCACCACCACTACGAAAAACAACCAACCACCAAAACCAAAACTAAATCATGGTGTCTGAAAAAGCCTCTCATTCTGTGTGTCATGAATTCTCTTTAGATTTCATTGAAAAACCATTAGGAAGAAGTTTTATTTCTATGGGAAAAGACCTAATACTACTTGTCAAGACACTTTTGCAACTACTGACTTTAAATAATGAGCTAGTATTGTGCTTTAATGTTGCTCTGACCTCATTGTATGAAGGGAGGAAAATGAAAAAGTCTCTATTTGATGCATAGGAGTAATTCAAAAGATCATTTTAAAAATGAATAAATACTAACTGGAAAAAGTACCCTAGTTTGTCTAATCTTAGATGTCTCCCATCAATGTCAGAGACCAACCATTTAGTAAACTACCAGGCTATGAAGTTTGCCATTTGAATTTGTGAAGTGTGAATCCTAAGCATATCAAATTAAAGAAAAGAGGAAATATCCACAGTACAAAAGATGATCCTCCTTTATATAGAACAAATTCACTGTCCTTCCTTAAGCACTGAGTTCTCAGTCAATAAAGACTTTCTAGTTTTTTAAAGACAGAGTGAGAACACATAAGCTTTAAATGAGAGTTAAGGCTTGCTGGAAAGTATGCTTTTACCCAGTAGTCAAAGCTATTTAGGAATGGAAAATATACCAAAGCAAATTGACTAATTTTATGCTACTGTTCTTAGGAGGAGGATTATTTTGAATTTCACATGATATTTTCAAAATTTACATAGTTAAGCTTCTTTCAAACTTCTTATAGGAAAAGATGAAAAGAAGCAGTAGTGGCACCCTGAGAACTGCCCAGGTGCCCAGCTCCAGTGGAAATGGACTTTAAACATGGAAACACAGAGAAGATAGAGATAAAATAACTTATTCAATCATCACATATAGTTTCAAAGGTTATTGTTCAGTTTTGGCTGAATAATACTATAGTACCCTTAACCAGAATAATGGAAAGTATGGAAAGCTTTCCTTAAAGAGAAACAAGTGTTTTTTTCCAGACTTTTCAGTTTGGTTACAGATGACAATCCAATTTACATTAACAAGATTCCTATGCAAGCTCCTGTAACACCTGGTTAATATGGACCAAACTTAATTTTGCTGCAAATTTATTGACATCTGAAGGTATAAACTTTTTCTTCTCTGGCTTGTGTTGGTTTTTCACTTGAAACAAATTTTATATATTTATCAAATGCAGCTGAATATCACAGAACCCTAAAAAAAAATTTTAACAGTGATCAAGCTGAAATAAATTTTTCAACTGAAAAAAATTTTGGGCATCTATTACCTACAGTTTTACTATCACAAAGAAATGCATGAGATACAATTTCACCTGAAAGAGATCATAAGAAAGGTTTCTGATTTTGTTTGACCTTGTAGGAAACAAACCAGCCATAACTTCTAAACATTGCATAAACTAGGTCAGCATAAGAAACAATAAACCAGTGAGAAAGCTGCCTGGGGTGACTGCCTTTGTTGCAGAGGTCCTATTTACCTACTTGTCATTGATTTACTTCAGTTAGTTTATGAAGTTGTAGGTTTTCAGATTGATTTAGCAACCATCTTTTCACCATCTTTTGCATCTCATTTATGTGCATATGAAAGTGTAAGACCCATTACAGTCTTTGGAGGTGTGGGGTTCCAGTGAAGTGCTGGCTGTACAGTTTCTACTTGTATAAATAATTCTATTTAGCACTTTATTTCCTAAAATGTAACACTCTACATTAAAATTAATTGTATTTTGGGGATGGTAAGGAAGACTAATATACTGACTGTTTCTTGTTTCTATGCTCTAAGTTGGAGTATATATTCCTGTTCTTTCTAATGACTCTTATTACATGTTTTTAGGATTCAGATTATCTTTCTAGCATAGCAGTGTCTTTTTAAAGCATTAAAAACTGGCATATGTTCAGCATTTATGTTTATAACAACAGCAGACTTCATTGTTGAACTAAAGAATTAACAGTCAAGTAGGCATTTTCTTCTTCCAGTAGAGAGAATTCTTGCAGACTTCATGCTTAGTGCACTCTAAATAGAGGAGGAAATAACAGATAAATGACTTGCAATTTCTTTTTCTGCCCTCTTTTTTTTTTTTTTTCTTCTTTCCAGTTGATTTGAATAGCAGGCGTGTAAAGTATTATGTAACTATATATGCTTAGGTTTTAATTGCTACTTATTTTTGAGTATTGCAAATGTTGTTAGGAATAAAAAAGAATATATAAATAGATTTCATCAAAGTTTCAAGAAGGTACAAGGTTGGTAATACTCATTTTAGATCTGAAGTGAAACTGAACTATGCTTTAACTAAAGTAAAAGGAATTACATTGATGCTATTGAGAACAGAGAAAGCCTTAATTCTTAGAGGCTCCTAAATTCCAAGATTAACTGTGCTATTTTGTCACTAGATACCATCTCTCCTAAATGTGGATTGGGCCACAGTGTTCCTGGAAAAAGCTGTACCAAACTTGATTCACTCATTACAGGTGAATGGCATCCTTAGGGTGCAGGCAGCTGGGACCATCCAGTGCTCAGAAGGAACAAAAATGTGTCTGAGTCACCCGTCCCTCTTTCTTCCCAAGACTGTACAGGTGCATTAAGAGATTTTTCTGATACAGTGCAATGCTCTACCACTTTTGTTCTCTCTTGACCAGGTCTGATGGAGCCTGTACTACCTGTACAACCTCTGGAATGGCAGCCTACGCACTCTTTTACAGGATGCCTCCAACTCTTTTTTCCAGCAGAAACCAAACTATCCAAAACCCGTACCAAGCCTGGAATCTGTGTGCATAATTTCTTTTATGCCAATGTTTTCTTCTCTTTGTGTGATACTAATCTGTTCAGACTTGGATTGCAGTAAGAGCTCTGTCTAACTCCTCTTTGGACAATAGTTGGCAGATGGGTTCTGCTTTTTTTGTGTGTATTCAAGTAGGGAAAATTCTGTTGGAAACAATAGAATAAGGCATGCACACACATATACATGAGAAGTACAGCATCTTACACATAGAGTGAAAATTCAGCTTTTTTTATAGCTTGTCATGATTCATATTGAGGCTGACACAAATATTTCATGTTCTCATTTGGTTAGTTAGATCACATTCCCCTGTGTGTCAGCTGTTTCCAAAAAGCATGTTTTTGTTTTGCATCACACTTAATAATAATGATGGAGTATTTGTATCTAGATATGTTATGTCTTACTGAAATTTGGTTTTGTATCATGTTTCTAGAAAAAAGAAAAGGTGGCATGGCTTTACAGTTTAAACGGTAGTGGTATCCATCCCAGTGCAAATACAAATGTATTCAAATTAAATCATCTTTGCCGATTCTTGGTCACAAACAGTGGCTATTCCCTATGCTGAGAGTTTTCTTGGAAATGTAAGGAGAAAAGAATTCATGAGGCTGGTGCTGTACATAAAAACTTAGTCACATACAATCCATTCACTTATGTGCATCTTGCAGAAGTGAAACACTCCTACACTTATCTGTAGGTGTCGATGCACGTGCAGACATTCAGAATGATTGCAGTGGGTCTTCAGCTCAGGATATTTGTAGAGATAATTAATGTGACCAGTCAAGGGGACATAAGTGTTGGTTATTAAATTGGGAAGGGGGGGGAGGAACTCAGCCTCTTACTGTAAAGCTTATTATAAAGAGCTCTTTGGCCTCTAGATGACACTGTGTACCTAATACTGTACTCAGTCTCTAAACTAGAAATTCCCGTCCATCTCCCCCTTCCCTTCTCATTGTAATTAAGAGCAGTTGCTGCTTGTTTTGAATAAGCACTCACAATCCTGAAAGAAGTAAATGAAAGAATGCTATTGTTATTCAAACAATTTAAAAAATACAAAACGGTAAGACTGAAAGGTAAAAGCCAGGAGTGCTATGATCATGGCTATTCAAATGCTTATTTACAGCTTTATCACCAAATTTGGGATTGCAGTAATTTGTGCTTTGGTTGACATTTCCTCACAATGTCTGGGATGACGTGAGGCTGGAGAGAAGGTTCTCCAGCATTTCTCTGTTTGAATGCATGTTTACAGCCTGGCTTTAAAAAAAAATCACTTTGAGCCAAAAGCTGGCATTCAGGAGCAAGCGTATGTGTAAATATTAAAAAATCTTATTGAAAACAGATGGGTTTGAGGGGATTTTGCCTTTGGGTTTAGTTCATTTGTTTTTCCTAAGCTACTGGTTGAGTAAAAAGTAAAAAAACCCACAACCCCCCCCCCCAAAATGCCCACCCCAAACCAAAGCTAAACACCAAAAACCTAAAAAAACCCAAACAGAATATCACAACGTAAACTTTTTGTAGAATTTGTGCATCTAGTTCACAATGATTGCTATGTTCCCCTACTGCATTAAAGAGGCAGTCCCATGCAGTACTAGGACTGCTGCTTTGTACTTAACTTGTCAGTTATATCTGACAGAGATGGATTGCAGAGGGCAGCATTTAGGACTATAATTAAAGTGTGGTATAAATGGGATAATTCCTTACACCAGCACATTTCAATGATATCGCAAGCAGAGAAGCAAGTGATAATCCTCACCGACACCTTCTGTGAAGAGCAAAAACACAATAAATGAAAGTGATAACTCCAAACTTGAAAAAAAAAAAAAGCAAAAAACCAAACCAAACCACCCCCACCCCCAAATAAAAAACAAACTGATGGCCTGCTGTGTAATATAGATTTGGCTTGTGTGAAGTTACAGCATCACTTTTGGGATAGTGACTGTAAATTTTCTAAGAAAATGAAAGCTGAAAATGAAAGCTTAAGCATTCATTTACTCTCAGTTATACCAGCTGTGGTTTTATCAGGAGAATTAGCAAGTTTTACATCTCTCCCTCTCTTTAAAGGTAACTGGTATAGTAGGCAAGCTCCTGGACATATGATACGGGAAAAATCATACTGTTGCAGCTCCTTTTAGAATTTGCACATACCCTGAAGTTATGTGATAACAAACTTCATAGCTGATTTCGACTCTTGTGTGTGCGTGAAAGAGAGAATATGCTGTGGCAGGTAGTTCAGTCACTAGTTCGTGGGTGTTGGGCAATGTGAAGCCAGGCATCTTGCCAGAGCCCACTTGGGCTTCTGCAGGTTTGCATGACAAGGGCTTCATAGCATCGGTCTTGGATCTAGGTTCAAATGCAATATCTTAGCATTTTTGCTGTAGTGGAAAGTAGCAGTTTCTCCCTGAGTGAGAGGAGATAAGGGAAGAGTTGAGCTTTTATACTATACTAGTGAATACAGTATGTGTATATATGGCTGGGATATGATTTTAGTTAGTTTGTATTAAATCCCTCCTCCCAGTTTTCTTCTTCATGGTGATGGGGGAAAAAGAATGGTTTAACATTGTAAGACAAATAAAGGAAAATAATGGACTTTCAGATGTTTTATATACGTAGATAAGCCTGTCTCAGTTTTCATAATGGGCACAAATTCAGAAATTATTTGGTCAGTGTTGAGTCAGTAACTCTGACCTTAAAATGACTGAAAATCTGATTTATTTATTTATTTATGTATTTATTTACGATTTTTAAAATCCATCTTTACTGCCAAGGAAGGAGATGCAAAAGGATTTTAGACAACTAGGCTGAAATATGGATTCCTATTGTGAAATATTGGTAACAACAGATAAGAAAAGACCTGAAGGTGTTGAAAATTTGAAGACACACAAATCAGCAGATAATGCGTGTGCAGAATTACGGTGTAGCATGTTCAACAGGTAACAGAAAACCAGAATACTAAGGTAGACTTTAAAGGGTGAAATAGAAATTAAAAAATGAAAATGCTGGGATATTCAAATAAAAAAAAGGTGCTGATATGTAAGATCAGTATTTTCCCTTCTTTCTTAAGAAGATAATGGAACAAATATAAAAACAAAATTGGGTAACCCTCTCTGGGGTAAAAAGGCTCCAGAGCAAAATGTTAATATAGTTTCATAAAATCTAAATTTTCTTTAATAAGCATATGGTGCAGATTTACTGCTTTTTAGCTTTTTGCATAAGAGCAGCAATTTTTTAATTAAAGCAGAAATACCTTACTTCTTTTTCTTCGAATACTTCACAAAACTATTTTCCAGAGGCATTACTATTTAGATGGTATTTCTATTTCAAATGACCTTGGCATAATGTTCTCATATCTGCATACTGAAAACAAAGGCAGAGGCAACAGAAAGGCTGTTGGATAGGATGTCTAACTTCTACAAAATCTCATATTAATAAGTCTTATTTAACCTCCTTTTGAACGATTGGGAAAAGACAGCAGATTTCGAATGGAATGTCTGACTGATACTAAATCAAGAGCCATTGAAAATATCACTGAGGACAAAACACAATAAAAAGGATTTAGGGAAATCAGAAATACGGGCAGGAAAACAACAAAATGAGATTCATCTCTTGAAAATGCAGACTGTGGGAAAGTGGCTCAATCTCAGTGGAAGGCAGGAACCTTGGGAACCACGGTGAGAAATGAGATTTGTGGCTGATAAGGGGCAGTAAATTAAATACAACTTCACAATGAAATAGGTAGGCCTCCCTAGAAGGTGCTGACATATTTTGCAATGTCATGGTGTAGGACAGTAATAACTCTATAGGTCTTCATTGCATTTCAAGTGAGGCTGGTAATTTTAATGCATTTAAATTGAGCCCTGAATGGGAAGAGGTACAAGACCACCAGCTTTTCTTACAGTGAATGATATATTCTTGTAAAAATATCTTGTAACTATTATAAATGCTTTTTTTTCCGTCTTCACTTCTTGATCTTTTTGAGTGGTGGAAAGTGGGGAAGAGGAGAGCAACATCATCGCATATCATCCCTTTCCCCTCTCGTGTCATCTCAAATTTATCACTCTTCCTTCAGTTATATTTTTAGTTTTACTACAGAGTCACTGGCTATCAGCACTTCTAGTGCTAGCCCTGTCAGACCTACATAGTTCATATTTATGAGTCCTTCTTAGGACCTAATGCTTTACCTGGTTGCACTGGTCATATTCCCAGTGGCTCTGCAGCACCTGGGGTTTGAATGCCAATGTCACTTCATTGCTGCCCTCTAAGCTTGCACCGAGAAAGGCCCTGACCCCCCCCAAAAGACAACTTCAACGTGTCCCTTGCTATGGTGCTGCACAGGACAGAGAGGCTGCAGCTCTGAGGATGGGGTTGGTATCCCATGCATGAGGGAGAGGAGCTGATGGATGTGAGAAACACGAGTCCTGGCTTTTCCTTCTAGTAATACGTTAATGTGCTTCAGAGGATATTTATACTTCTTATTGTCTTTTTGTTGTTGTTTTTGCAGCTTACTACTTTTTCAGGATTAGTCACAAGTTTATGAAAGGATGTATTTTTATGCTGAGCTTGCCTGACTCCTTTTATTGGTTGTTAACAGTGAAATCTTACAATTTTGAGGAAAATCTGTTGTCTTTTCAAGTTCCTATTCTCACAAATTTTAAGTTGTGTCCTACATAAAGTCATATAGAAGTGGTAAGTGTCATTTCATACAGGAATAAGGGGAAATTGATGTGGTTTTGCTTATACTGTATAATGTGAAGGCAAATGTGTTTTAAAACTGTCCTGATATCCAGCCATTAAAAATTGAATAATGCTTAGAGGTTACATAAATTTTAAAGTTGCATACTCTATTTCTTGGTTCTTCTATTAAATGTAAGATGTTACACTGTTTTAGTTTGTCCCATGGAAAACCCTTGATGTCTTCATGTATACATATAGAGAAAAAAAAGGCGGGGCGGGGGGGGGAGCGGGGGCAGGAAGGAATGGTAATCATGAAGGCAGTTCTTGATTTGGAACTTATGTATGAAACAGATTTCCTCTAAGCTTGCTTAAGGACTAAAACTAAATAGCCTTCTGAAAAAATTTCCTTTAAAAAATGAAATAGCCTTCTGAATAAAACTTCCTTTAAAAAATGAGCATGGTGAGTGACAAAAAGGCCTCTGATATTTCTGGGATTTTAGGGAGGGTTTTAGCGGAGGACACTTACTCTACATTTTGTGAATGAACATTGACACTTTCTTACAAAATGTTAGGGGTTTTTTTTTCTTTTTTTAAAGAGAAATAAACTTTGTCTTTAAGAAAAATAAAGTGCTGCAGAAAAGAAAAGGAAGTTTTTTAATATATATATATATTTTAAACAAACTTGAGTTTTATCTTGAGTGTTTCATATAACAAATTTCTGGGCTCAGGTAAGATCTCTGAATACTCTTATAAAGCAAATCTGAATAATTTATACAAAGTATTTTATAGCTACCTACATTATCAATATGCCATGTGTCTCACATTTATTACTGTATTAAACTCTGATTTTGAACTTCCTTTTAATTAATTTTTGGATTTTTTCAGTAAGCCCAAATCAAAACTTAACTTCATTGTTTCATGATGACTCTCTTTACAGATGGTAATTCTTTCTTCCTTTCACTTTCATTGGTGATTCCAATACAGGACAAATAAAAATATTTATGTTAATGCTTTCTTGACAAAATACTGAATTTGTATTTGCCTCTAAAAAAGAGATTCTATCTTTGAAGAAAATTGTGACATGTGACTAATATCTTACATGTTTTCAGACTGTGCTTTTCACATACACTGAATTCACTAACATATTTGTCTCATTTTGAAAAAAATTGTAAAATGTTAAGGAATCAGAGCTAAAGCTACACATAGCCCACATTTTGTCTGACCTTTCCTACATTTTCTGAATATTTGGTTAGACATCTGTAGCATATCCTTAATGTATGATTTTACATCTTTCTTGTTCTTTAATTCCCAATCTTTTCGATGAAAACAAAAGTACAGTTAGAATATAATTTTCAAATGAGTAAAATTCTATAAATGATGCACAATATACTCAATGTCAGTCTTTGAATTCATTGCATGGTTGGATATCTGCCACTGCATTAGGTTTGCATGGCAAGGTTTTGGTAGCGGGGGGGGCTACAGGGGTGGCTTCTGTGAGACGCTGCTAGAAGCTTCCCCTGTGTCTGATAGAGCCAATGCCAGCTGGTTCCAAGATGGACCCACTGGTGGCCAAGGCTGAGCCCATCAGTAATAGTGGTAGTGCCTCTGGGATAACAAAGTTAAGAAGGGGAAAAAAAAGAAAAAAAAAAATTAATAAAAAAGGCAGTTTACTGGGACGGGAAAAAAGCAACAGTACTTATAACAGAACATACGAAATGGCTGATAACACAATGCGATTTACTGACCTGACGACCAACCAAACACTCAGCCCACACTCAGACTGTTCTGGAGTTGCCTGGAGCCACCTCTCTCCCTGACTGGCCCTCTTTTATGGTGAGCATGATGTCATACAGTATGGAATACCTCTTTCAAATTTGGATCACCCATCCTGGCTGTGTCCTGTCCCAGCTCCTTGTGAAAATTAACTCTATCCGAGCCGAAACCAGGACAGCCACTCAGGCTGACAGACTATACATGGCAGATAGCTGTAATAAGTTGTCATCCTCTGAATAGGTGAGCTACTCACCTAGTCAGATGAAGCATGTATTTTGCAAGGCAATTTGAAATAGGAATATTTTGAGTTGAGTGTCTCAGGCTGTACTCTCTGTTCTTTGGGAACTGCTTTTTAACAATAAAATCTTTCTCCATACCCACCTCTTATTTATTGCTCACTGGTTGGAACAGTGTCCCCAGTTCCCACACCAGATACCCATCCATTCTGCATACATCTTCCTTATACAGTATTTTCATCATCTAGTCTATTATGACAATCTCAACTCTTTTCTAATCTGTCTCCTCACAATCTCCACTCATGTCATTGTCTCTCAGTATCCTAATCTGGTTATATTCCCATTGCTGGGGTACATAGCACTTCTTTTCCTGGTTCTAAGCCTATCCTATATTCATCCCTCATTAATCACGAGATTAATTATGGGGGAAATTGGCTCTGTGTCCCAGCCTTGAGAAGCAACGTGCCCAACGCATATGGTTGCTGCCTTTCCAGGGAGCCTGTGATAGGTAGTAATTGTTCTCTAAATGTTGACTACTATGTTATATAACTTCAAGAGAAGAGCATCCATGCTGTCCTGAAATGCCTGGTGGGAAGGAGACTGCACAGTATCCTCTGGTTTGTTTCCTAGGGAGCTCCCTGTCCCTCATCTTCTATCTGGCCCTCTACCACCTCTGTGTGGTGATTCCCCTCCGTATCTTTTCCACCTGCTTCTCTTGTGACACCTTCTGTCTCTTGGGAGCTTTTCTGCCTACAACATCCTTGGCTGCTCCCCAGAAAATGAACAACTTTGCTCTTCAGGAAATCACAGATTTTACTGAAGCAAAGCTTAGAAACAAGTGCTCAGCAGCAAGGACATACTGGCCCCAGGAAGAACTGATTCTAAACCTGCCTCACTTCCCCATGTTCTCTCTCATCATATTGCTTTGAAGTCTCTCTATTTATACCTAAGTGTTCCAGTATTACAGTTTACATTCTAGCAAATCTGGATTTTTTGGGGGTATCTGTGAGGAGATAACGGTAAAAAGAAGATGCAGGTAGGCTTACTTTACAGTTCTGACTGACTTGGGGTCCCATTACAGAGTCAAAATGTTGCACTGTGCATGTGGAAGTAAAAAGTTTCAGTGGTTGGTAGCTAGGACAGACTTTTATAGGATCATGTGCCTCTTTGAGAGGAGGATGAGTGCCCATGCTAAAATTAAGTCTCGCTTGGAGAGTGTGAAGTTCCCATGCTTAGCAAACTAAGTCATTCTGAGAGCTGGACAGAACAAGATAAATATGTTTGCACCTGGAACATCTTCTGCAATGTGCCATGGTGTGCCTCAGGGAAACTAGAGACTGAGAAACTCTGAAGGTGATGTCTCTTCTGTTCTCACTTTTACATATCCCTTCTCTTTTGCATGGAAATCAAGGCATGGAGCTAGGAGGAGAAAACAGCACTTTGCTGGGTTTCATCTAGAGTTATAGTCATTATGTGGGTGTGTTGTGATAGGAGAGGGAATTGAGGCAGACATCTGGGTATGGAAAATTTCAACTCAGATGGCTTAATTTGCGAAGTCTTTATATGCATCTAAGAGTAGGATCTTATCAAGAAGAGAGCAGGACAGATCCAACTGTTGACACTTTTACCTGCCTTCTCAATATCTATTTACAGCCTCTAGGTGGGTATAAACTATGTAGTTGATCCAAGCAGAAACTTAAACACATGCTTTTTAGGTGTGTGAGTAATGCACCATTGATTTTGGTGAGACTCAAAACACTTGAATGCTTTTCTGGACTGGAGCCTGAGGTTAAAATCACAGTGTCACTGAAGTGACTGTAACTGCTTGCACAATTATGTATCCATATCAAATGGAAATAGAAGAGAACATAAAAAGACACTTGGAGAACAGAGAGGAAGGTTTGATTTTCTTATTTCAGCTGTTTTCAACTACTCTGTTACTGTTTCCTTGGTATTACTGTCTGGATGCTCTTTTCTTATGTATTAAATCTTGTTTTAAACAATATTTTAACAGTCATATTTGGCATTTGAGTCAAAAGACTGGAATTGAATAGGTCAAGAACTTTTGCCTTATCTTCAAATATAAGTAATTTTTAGTTTCTGAATGTGTTAAGAAAATAATACTTTTTGCAGTGAAAGAAGGTATTCTTATTTCTTTGTTAATAATCCCATTTACTAGTATTCTTGTGTTCTGTTGACTGCACAGCAAGAAAAAAAAAAAAAGTGGTTTTGTGGAGAGAAAAAGCAACAAACCCAAAACACTAGGAAAAAAACCTGACCAACCAAAAACCCACCACTATCAAATAACAAAAGGAAATTCCAAAGTCAATTAGAACTTCACTGGCAGAAGAAACCTGTAAGGCAGAGTTAGCATCACCTATCTATACTTACATGCTGGAAGGTAAAAAAAATCACTTTTAAAGGATCTTTCATAAATTAGCAAGATATAGTATAAATTGTAATCAGGCATCTTGTCAGTCAGGAAATAATTATGATGCATTGACTTGATTGAAAGTAGCATTCTTCTGTCTTAGTTTTCCATAATGAATATGAATAAAATGCCAATAAGTCTAAAACACATAGTCAACAATTTAACCTTCTAGCACAGATTAATACATCTAAAACTAATTAGCTTGCTTCAAAGCATAGCAAAGTTGTAGATCAGTAATCAGTTAATACTTAATGTAACATACACATACAAATTTATTTTAGAGGGATAAGTACTGATTGGGTCAGAAGACATTGTTATCAATTTGTGTTATTTTCTTTAAATTGCTGCTGTAAATCCAGGTGTACAGAGATCATCCTTAACTGAAAGTCAATTTCTGGATTATCAAAGTCAGTTGAAGAAAATTCCACTGACTCTAGCAAGGCCAAGATTCCTCTCAGTATGTTTAATTTATCTTAGAACAAATTACTTGGCAATTTAGTCACGGCAATATGTATACATTAATAATTTAGACAATCATCCCTAAGCAGAATGATTTCTTGCTAATGCAAGTTTCTCTAATATAGAGCTACTCTGAATGCTGCATAGACATGATCTTAATAGGTTTTACCACTTTCATGGAGTACCTATTCACTTTAAATAAAAGCATTGTGTATTATAGAACAAATTTACCTATTATAAATTACCTAAATTTACATTAGGTGATTTAGATACAGAGATGTATCTATTTATGTCAACTGAGGATCTAGGACTAGTTTTATTTTTCCTCTCCCCATATCCACACCATTTTAATAGAAAATCTTCATAGAAATAAAAATTATGAATGTTTGTTGTATTGCAACCAATAGGTTATAGGGTAAAGAAATGTGTAAACTCCACAACAAAGTAAATAGAATATGCAAACCCATCTGTCTGTGATTTATCTAACAAAAGAGAAACAAAAATTTGTATACAAAAAATCTTAGATATTGCTGTGATCTGTGACTTCCAATGCAGTCTACATTGTGTGGTTATGTTATTTTTATTCCCTTTTTATAGTCTGCAAGTTTAGTTAATAAAGTCTAAAAAACTTCAATTAGAAAAATCTTCAAAATAATTACATGGCTACAGTGTATACATTCATTGTGACCACTTTGAGTGTCTTGGCTTTTACTTACAGAATGAAAGGAAAAGAAATTATCATGATATGCTTGTTGTTAATACCCTCTCTCCTGGGGGTTCTGGTGACTGAGAGTTATCAAAAATACTTATTGATAAAGTGCAGGCATCATATCAGCTCCTAAGCTTATTAGACTTCAGCTAACCCCCCTGCATAGCAGTTACTGTGCGCATCCAGGAGGGAATTAAAGCAATCTCCTGTTATGTATGCTCCTCTGGACTGCTTGAGGATCTGAGCCCTATTCTCACAGAAATGTCTATCAATATCTTTGTGAAAGGTGCACCTGAGTATCTCCCAAGGTCATGTGTGTTAATTTTGATTCTTTACGTTTTTTTCCTGATCTCACTGAGGGCAATGGCAACCTCTGTAGGGCATGAAAAATACTTTTCTGTATATTTGTATAGACCTTAGCGCACAGAGTGCCTACACTCCAATGGTTTTTATAGATACACATACTTGCTGTGATTATAACAAGTAAAGGAAGTAGTATGAGCACCAAAACTAATGAAGGCTCGTTACTGCTTATCTCTGAGCCTCATATGTCTGGGTTTTCTGATCTCCTGTAATGGGCAAGCACTGACAGAGACATTACTGCTTCATGTAACAACTTTCCATGGTGTCCCAGAAGGATGGCCTTCAGCTTTTCCTGCAGTGGTGGAACTGTGAGGGGTTTTCTTGCCTTCTTTTGTCAAGCTTGAGGGAACTTCATATCTTTGGGACCTCAGCTGCTTATCTGATTTGATGGAAATTTTCTAACAGGCTCCAAAGTGATAAAAGGGACAGCAACATGCAATTTGTGTGCATGGAGGCTTGTGTGCCAAGAGAGTTAGAGGATTTGTGGTCTCCATAGCTTATGTAGTAAATCAGGTTTATAAATAAACAAACATCACTGTAGACCTTGTACCTGAAACAGCGTATTTTTTTAATTTGTCATATCTCAGAGCTTGATTTCACATTCATTGCGTACTTGTAAATGCCTGCCAGAAAATTTCCGGCTAAAATGTCTGTGGTAACTTAGAATGACCATGTTTCATGGTTTCTATATACTGAAACTATATTATCTCCTACCAGTTCTGCAATGGGTTTTTTGGTTATAAACTGCAGTTATTTAAAATTCTAGGATATCGACTCAGTTGTTGCACATTTTCTTTTAAGAGAGAAACTGTCACTTTGAAGTGTTATGAGTTTGCCACATTGAAAAGGCTTCAAAGCAAAATGTTTAGACTAGTTCATGATTGCTGTCTTACAGCCCTTGTGAGATGTAAAAGCAGACCACAGACTTCACTAGCAGACCACTTTAACTTTGCCTCATGGGGCATGGAGAAAACTGCTGTTCATCTGACCATTTTGAGGCTATATATAAAATACTAGGTTTTAGCCCCCAACAAAAATTTTCTTCATCTTTGGCATCTTCCCAGGATCAGATCGTGATTGAAGACACAAAAGAAAGGAGGGATGGACAAGCTGAGAAAAGGGGGAGGAAAAAAAAGCAAAAAAATCAATGCCTTCCTGCCACAGTCTCTCCAGTCTCCCTTTTTCTGAAGACCAGGAGAAAAATATGATACAAATATACCCCCAAGGGCATAAACAATACATTTATTTGTTCTGTGGTATTTAGGTAAAAAAGGTGAGAGCCTTTAGAAAGATTTTTGGAGAAATGGCTCAACAAGTTTACGAGGGCACAGGAGGAAGGGTTAAAAAGGTAGAATTCTCAGTGAATTTTAACTTCAAGTATCTGAAAATCCTTTGTAGGATGCTGTGGCCTTCATATTAGAAGGAGGATGGGCACATGAAAGGAAATTGAGGCAAGATCACTGTTGGAAGAATCCAGACAGGAAAAAGACTGGAGACCTCATTTAGCAGGCACAGTATTACATTTTCACAAAAGGTGCTATCATACCAGCAGGACCTTGTTCTGTTTCAAAGCTCCTAGAGGTATATCTTTTGCCATCAGAGGCTCTGGATACAATGAAAATAGTAATAATAACCCCACACACACCCCCCACCCCAAAGTCATATTCTGGTTTCACCATCCCAAGAAGCTCAAACAGATTGGGAGGTGGGGGGTGGGGAGGGAAGGGATGGGGAGAGAGAAAAATTAGTCCCAAACAGCAATGTGATTACAAGAATATTTCTCAGAGGCAATGAATAAGGCTAAGATAAGTGTATCAGGTCAAGATTCACTATGTTTTATTAAATTGCAGTGGGTTCGGTAATGGGTTAAAAGAATGATAGCCTACTGAAATTTGAAAGGCTTTTTTTTTTTTTCCTTTTGACTGTAAATAGCTCGTGTTCACACACAAATATACATAGAAGGAGAAGATGTGGTGATAACCTGTAGAATGGAGAGTCAGAAAAAAAACCCACAAAAATCTCCAGTCACATTTTATTCCACGTGTTATTTACCACACAAAAGCCACTTTTTATTATATGAACATCTCTCACACAATCAGGTATCACTCAGGAAAACTAGTATATCTATGTTTTTATCAAAAAAGATAATTTACCTTTCAGAAATACTATTTTTCTTACTTTAATTTGGAGACATAAGATCAGTCATTTTGCTTGATCTTGCCTGTTTAGGGGGGAAAAGAGAAAAAAAAAAAAAAAAAGAAGAAAAATAGTCCCCAAGATTCTAGGTTAGACTAGGGAAGATAGTACAAAGGGCAGCCCAAAGTTTAGTGATGACATACCAGGTTTGCGAGACGGTCTTTAGGTTCACCTATTAGCTAATATGTACATTTAAAATGGGAAGAGGATTTCACATAATATGCAAGTGATTGAAAGCTGTGTATCATATATATACAGTTGATACAGTGTATAAACTTGCAGGCATTTTTTTGTGTCTAAAATGTGAAACTTTGAGGAAATTTGAATATATTTTTCTGTTTATCCAAGTTTGGAAGAAGATTCTCTCAGAATGACTAGAATAACTCACTTCGGAGAGGGTGTTATAATTGCATTAATACAAAGTGGGTTTTTTTCATTTCATTGGCAGCACAAAACCATCAAAAGTTAAATAAGATGAACAGAAACATTCTTTTATATAATCCAAAAATGTTCTTTGCTATGTTTTGCATATTTAAGAATAAATGCATGTAAATTTAGTCTTAGAGCATTCTGAAACAGTAGGTTAAATGTTACTTTTAAGAAATGTTACAGTGAAGCTTCTCTCCGTGCCAAGCCCACTCCCCTCCCCCCAAAAAAATCCTCAACAAACAAACCAACAAACAAACCCCCAAAACCCAGCCACGACAAACTTGAAGGCTAGGCGGTCAGGACGTCAGGTATACTGACTGTATTTGAACAGATTGGGCCGGACTAGTTTTTATCAAACTGTATCTTATCTTTGGTCGCAGAAAAGTTTTTCTCAGATTTTTTTTCCCCACGTCTAGTTTGTGCTCTTGCAATCACTGAAGGAAGAATCATTTATCTGATTAAAATCACAATGAAATGAGGACTTGAAGGTATACACAAAAGTAAAGAAGTCCTTATGGGTATAAAGGAAAATCTGAGTTATATCATGATGGTGTGTATATGCACACATGTCTTAGGCCAGGAAACGCAAATAAAACGAACTTGCTGCCACCATTCTCCTCTGTAATTTAAAGGAGAAATCAGAGAGTCTGCATGTCTGGAGGTCCTGGGAAGAAGCAGACCTTGGAGGCACTTCTTTCACTAACCAGGGAATATGAGGTACTAAATCTACAGGATGCATACAAGTCTTGAAATCAAAGTGCGTGGGACAAGGTCCATGAACATAATGTCATGACGCACAGCTCTTCAGCTACTCTGCTGTGTGCTGGACTCACTCCATCTCTGTAGGACAACATAATGCCAGGAAGTAAATGGTCTTGGGAAATGTCTGACTGAAGAAGTGGCCACTATGGTGAATTTGCTAAGGAGTGATGGGTAAAAAGAAGATAATGTGGTGAATGTTACCAGGCTTGATTACAGTGCAACTGTTCTGCTGCCCCATTGCCTACTAAATTGGAAGGAAAGAAGGGTGTAGTGTGGCTGTTAATGGCATCAGGGTCACAGGCCTCTGGAGGTTATGTGGAATTTAAAAGAAATTATTAGCTGGTACTTGGCAAGAATCAACACTGAAAACAGTCTTTAAAGTAATGTGCTGACGGTATCTTCTACAGCCAACATATTTGTTTGGATAAATGAAAGAGCTAAACACTAATTCATCTCACTGTGCTAGCATGCTTCTGGCAGTAAAAGAATGGAACTTTCTGCAATGCTAATTTAGGGAAACAAATTCTTGGACTTGAGTCTTGCACAATTAAGACCTCAAGGAAAGTTAAGGCTTTCACAGTAGGTTCTGGTTTGGGCACAGTATGCAACATTAATGTGGTGATGGTGTCCTTTAGGGGACCTTATCACAGCAATGTACTTGACATCCTGGCATGTCAGAGCACCGCTGAGAAAAAATAATTTCATTAAATAACAGAGATGAGAATGACCTACTGATAAAGGTGAAGTGAGAGGCAGAGGAGAGGCTATAAAAGAGCTGCATGGTAAGATGGAGCATGGTAGCTATCTTGCTAAATCAGAAGTCAGATGGTAGGTGATGAATATTGCTGTAGGTACCCAATGATGCTGACAGAATGAATTTTTATAGTCTAGTGCTTACATGGAGTTGCTATAGTATTAATGTGAGACGTATTGAGGTTTGAACTGGATTTCTGTGGTTTATTTCATTCTTGTGTCTTACAAATCTGCTTTTAACTGTCAGAAACAGAGTAGTGTTAGTGTTTGCCCCATTTGGTAGTGTAGAAGATTAAAATGGAAAAAGGCATGTGCAGTGGTGTGAGGAGAGGTGGGCTTCACTTCTAGATGATGTGCCAGTGCTTATCATGTTAATCTAGGATTTGCAAGATTTGGTTTATTTCCCTGACTGGTCACATGCTCCCCATATAAACAAATCACTACGGGTGATGTTCCATACAGAAATAAATAGGGGAGCCAGGATGCTTAGAACAGCTAATTAACCCTGCCTGAGTGCTGTATTAATGAAGCTTATCTGACTTGTAGTAATAAAGCTAGCTGCCATGTCTTATTTGTAACTACCCTTCCCATCCAGCCCACCCTTCCTGACTAGCAAGTCAGTCTATGGAGAGTGGAGTGCCAGTGGTGCCTTCCCTTCTCTGTCTGTTCTCAGTCTGTGGCTTTCCCTTTCTCAAACTACCTGGTTTTCCACCTCCCCATGCCCCCCCCCCACACACTCCCTAACCTTTTTCATGCAGGATTCTGGCTGTTTTATTAATCCTTTGCTTTGCAAACCTGCTTTTTTACTGCTCCAGATACTCTACCTCATCAGCTATGCATAGGGTCAAGTCATGTTGGGGAAAATAAAAACAACCAACCAACCAAAAAAACATCCAAAAAACCTTCCCTAAACATTTTTTGTATCATATCTTGTGCGTAGTCCAGAACTGTCTCCCGAAGAGCCTACTTACTCCAGTGAGGGTCCTTCATCCAGCCCTTTTGCTGTGGAGATTAGCAGGGCAGACAGAAGAAAGCCATACTGTAGGGCTGAGCCCTTCAGGTGTATCCAGATCTTAATGCAGCTTGTGAGTGATCTCAGTTCTCAGACTTCCACTGCTAAGACCCTTCCTGGTATGCTCTGAAAGATGTAGTAGCTCAGACATCAAGTATCAGGGGTTTTCGCATGCCTACAGAAGGCTTTTCACAATTTCAATATTAGATACTTTGCTGAAATTCCTCCAAAGTCCTGTTTTGAAGTTGGCCAGCTTTGTTCCTCCCTTGTCTGTCTGTGAAAGGAAGTGTTATCTGTTACATTCTTTTACCACAAGGGAGTTACAAAGCTAAGTAAAAAAAAAAAAA
>VXBL01018527.1:323188-344513 GCA_013400195.1 Aramus guarauna
GGGAGAAAAAAAAAAAAAAAAAAAAAAAAAAAAAAAAAAAAAAAAAAAAAATTGTCTTTCACAGTTACTTCTTTGCTTGATTTGGGGAAAACTTTTTTGAAACATACAGTTTGTTTGTTATGAATTTGAAACTGCTCAGTTGCTTAAAGCTAGGCTATTTTGCAATACGTATCCTCTGTTACAAATGTTAAAAGAAACAAGTCAGTGTACTATTGTTTACTGATAGGTGCCAGCTATTCCTACAGTTAATGTTTGTCTAAAGGGGGAAGTTAGCCTCTTTGAAATGTTAAAAGAATACTGTTAGACCTCAAAATGTTCTTGATTCATTTTACTCTTTCTTCAAGGGTGACTTCTCATGAAACTTTAGTTCTAGTACATTTTCATTATTTACCGTAGGGGGAAAGAAAAAATAAATAAAAAATTACTGTCTTCCTGTCATGTTTTCCCCACGATCCTGAAGCAAATTAAAGGTAACTTAAGAATTTTTCCAGGAAGATATTTTTCCCATTTCATCTTTGAGCACACTTTTTCTTTCTCTTGTTTATCTCCACAGATCTCATCTTCAACCGCTTTCTCATTTACACAGATACTACACTCTCCTTTTCAGAAATGTCCCAGAGTGGCATTCCTTTTCTCCCTTGTCATCTTTATTTCTCTGTGTATTTTCCTTAGAAAAACATTATGAAGAGGTTTAGGTAGAAGTGGAATTTAGCCAATATTTTAAAGCCCCAGAGGATTTTCCAGGAGGTAACTATGGAATTAAACTCCCCAAAGTTCAGTATTATTCAGCAATGATAATTTTGTTCAGGACCATCTATCTACTCAACAGCTTGTTTTTCCCTTTATAGAGTGGTAAGTCACTAGAATTGCACAATTATGAAACCACCTAAAATGAAAACAAAGCCTAGAAAAAGGTAGCCTGTTTTCCATTTACTTTACATACTTTATTTTATCTTGAAGCTTTTTGCTGTTGTTTGTTTTCTTTAAAAAAAAAAAAAAAGATGGAATTGTTAATTATCATTCCTACTTCTGGAAATGTTTCTTTTTTCTAGGACAGGTATCCTAGTATATCTACATAGCACAGTCATCTCATGCTACACTATAAGTCCTTGAGCTGATGCTGAGCCATCAGGTAGGTCTCCCTGTAGAGCATCACCACACTGGGAAGAGATGATCAGTCACAGGTTTCTACACCGTCTGTACAGCCACATTAATTTGAGGGCTGCACTTATGGGTTGCAGGGCTAATTACATCAGATGTAGACTTGCTGTGATTCAGGCATGCAATTCTCCATATTTAGCTCAATAAGGGGCTAGCTGGAAGTTCTCCAAGTAGCACTCCATTCTGCACTATGTAGGGACTGGACCACAGAGGTACTTGCTAGTTAATTCAGGAGATTTTTGCATATTTAAAAAACTAATAAATGTAGTCTGTGTTGATTTCTTTTTGCTGCTGTATTGCACCAAAACCCTGCGTAACTTATTCCCCACTTTCAGTTCTGAATCTCTTTCATTAGGGTTATCACCACAGAATGGGCACTGTAGAACTGAAAGCTTCTGAGATTTGGCATAACATAGATGACTCCCACTGTGGTTATGAAGTTGGTTAGTACAATATTCGGGATGTCAGTTTTGTTACTTTCTTTCTGTAAATTTTTGCAATGCAAGCAATTATTCCTGTCATTCCTTAGTAGTGATAGAAAATACCAATAAATGCTTTGGAAACTGTTATTCGACCTCAAGATGCACTTAGGACTGATTTTACCATATTTAAAATTGAATTTTGCTATTTTATGTGGCTTTTTACATGCATTTTATTTCAACTGATAGAGTTAACAACCTGCATATGTTATGAGGTGCAAGTACTATGTAACATGGCTGAAGTTTTCCAAAGCAATTGTCTTATTTCAGTTTTCTTGTTTGAAATAACTTAAAACATATTTACTGATATGTAAATATGTTTTACTTATCTTAAAACATACTTACTGATATGTAGGTGTGGTCCAAGGTCTTAGCTTGGAGAGCTTTCTATGGCACTTACGTTAATGCATGTATATTAGAACCAGAAACTGACTATATTTGTGAAGGCCAAACAGTCTTCAAGTAGCATTTATGTAGATGTCGTAGTAGTGTTAGCACGATGGTATATTGTGGGATATATCAGGCTATAGCAGTTACATAAGAATTGAATTATTTTTCCTTACCTAATTAGCAGTGACCATCTATCCTGTCTTTATAAGCACTTTTAGACTGTTTTACTGTGAAGTTGATGAGATTAACCTTAATCAAGAGTTTCAAACCTCTTTCAATGGTGAGTTTAGGTAGCCTTTTTAGCCTAAACTAGATTTAAATGACAGAGATTGTTCATGCAGTCAGATGTGGCATCTCAGCTGAGTGGTGGTAATTAACAGCCAAGAAAAAGATAACTTCTTAAGTTATCGCTCAGGCATAACTAATCTGTGAACCTAATCCATTTCAGTGTAGCTGACAGAATGCAAAGGTTCTTGTTCAACATATATTTGTTTTACAGTAATAAACTGATATTTAAGTTTTATTACTGTAAATAATAAACATTTTTGTTGTTAGACAATGCTACAGATATATATGACTAAAATAAAACAAAAAACCCAAATAAAACTACAACATTTGTAGAAATTGCAGACAATAATCATGCAATAATTTCTTAGAGAGTCACTATCAGAAAAAAGATATAATATATAGTACTCTAGTTTGTAGTGCATGTTAGAAGGATTAGGAGAAGGTGAGGAGGGAGAGGATCACCTGGGGGTGGGAATTGTAGGGAAGGGTTTCTGTCCTAATGTGATCTTTCAATATTTACTCAAAGTAGACAAGCTCCTAATTTTTAGGATTGTGCCTATTAAATGTTTTGTTACTTATTTTACTGACATCATGATTATTTTTATGCTTATGTCAATTCTGAACTTTCAATTCCTTAAAAACAAGTAATTTTGCTAGGTTTCAGGTTTTTAGAAGATGATGGGTTGGAGAAAAATTCCTCAAAGCCTGTAAGAACAGCATGAAATTACATTAGTCAAAGGAAATTATACTAGCAAAAGCAGATTTTCTTGTATTGCTAAATTATTAGTCTTAAATTTGTTATTTCTCCACTTTTTTTTCTCTTACTTTGAGAAGATTGGGAGGTGGGGTGCTGGCAGATTAAGAATTGTCTAAATTAAGAGAGGAAATATATAACCTTTGCTTGTGTACTCATAACCTGATAGGATTAAGGAGTGATCATACCCATGAAAATTACTGTAAGAGAGAAGTGCTTTCTTCATCTCAACTGAAGGGACTTAAAGTTGCATGTTACAGGGCATGAGAGAGGTTGTTTTGCTGAGTAAGGTAACTTTGGGATGAAAGGCTAAAAATTATTTGGAAGTTACATATTGGCTTACACGCAGCTGTCAGCTGCCCTACTCATCCATAGACACTAGGCAATAGGGAAAAAAACTCTTTCTATATCATGGGGTTGTCAGTATTGCAAACTGCTGACCCTGTTAATGCCAGGCTATTACCACAATGTAGAAAAATAGTAATTTAAAATAATTGATAATTTTTAGGATAGATTGAATTTCTACTATTTTTCTCATTGCTTACCTACTTCAGGCATAAGACTATCTTAATTTTTTTTATCAAGAAGCTTCCAGTCTCTCTGTGTCCGTCTCTCTCTCTCCCTCTCTGTCTCACATGTACACAAGCATGCACACAGAATATTTGAAAATCACTTGTACCACCATCAAGCCAAGGAGGCTGCAAGACTTTAATTTGTAACCTGCTATCCTTTTCATACCAAAGACAGCATTTAAGGTAAAAGAGCTGTCTGTCAATTTTCCTGTTTCAACTTGCTTCTGAAATGAACTGCCAGTCTCCGGAATGTGTGCCCTATTTGCAAGACTGTCTTCTGAAGCAAACAGCAATGCACCAAAACTCAGTAAGCAGCACAATAGTTCTGCTTTCAGTGACAGTAGAATCTTCTCTAACAGAGAATGCTTCACACATGACTTGAGAATATTTAGATAAAATTATGTTACTATTCAGAAAGCCGTTCATATGACCTCCCTTCCAAAAGTAAAAAGGTTAAAAAAAAAAAAAAAAAATCCAACCTCTTTCCACCCCCTAGCCCTCCAAGAAAAGCACAACCCTGAGAAGATTTTACTTATCTAATATATACCATTGAAATCAATTTCCTCCTGTGCAATACTTTTAAAGGAAATTCAACTTTTCTGCACTTTGGGGTTTGCTAAAATCTTAGAATATAAATAAATTCATTGAGATTAATGTACCTCACAAAAACCCTGCATCCTAAATCTGTAGATCTAATATTTAGGCTTGGGGGGAAAAAAAAAACAAAAAAATCAGACAAAAACTGTGGTTTATTTTGTCATAAAGGAAGCAGTTGAAATTCAATTGTTATACTGGTAACAGCATATGAATAAGTAATGAAATTAGTCCAGATTTCTGACTGTAACTAAATGTTAACTTTAGCTTTTGTAGAAATGAGAGTGCTGTGAGACTGCATAGATCAAAGGAAGTTTAGTGACAGTCCCTAGTCAGTGAAACCACTCTATTTTGCATAGCTGTAATCTAGCAGTTTTGGTAAAGTCACACTGTTCTTGCTCTCCTCTTTACAGCTGCAAAATCTAAACCAAGTCCCCAGTTCACAAATCAATTTAAATTAAAATGTTTCCTCTTTACACCTGTTCAAACTGCAGTCACTGAAAAACTGAAGTTTGAGAGTTCTGATTGCTCTTGAGTCTTATGATTCAGCAAATATTATGTTAGTTAATTTCTTACATAGACTATATATTGTTCTGATGAAAACTAATTTATGCACTCACTATTGCAATGTATGTGAATTGTTTAGAAAAAAAAAAGAGGTCTTGATAGGCCACTTAAACTTACTCAAGCTTGCCAATAAGAATGTGAACTTTCTGCAAATCAGATATGTACCGATTAGACTACGTCTCCTCTTCCTCAAATGGAAGAGTCTCATCACATGCTTTTGACTCAGCCCAACTGTACTAGTTGTAATTGACTGACTTTCCATTCCCCATCCCCAATCTTTCTCTAGACTGTATACACACAGCTTTTGAGAGAGAAGGTCTTGGCCCAATTGCAAAGGACATGCCCTCATTCTCCTTGTTAACACTCTGGGGACAGGGTTTACAACAGAGTGAGTCAATGAAGGAGATCTCTTACAGTCAGGCTTTGGGAATTGGCATGACTTATGTGAGTTAAAACCTTCATCTTTGCAACTTTTTAAGTAAGGTATTTGAGAATGTACAATTTAGCTAAAGACTTAACCATTATATTTGGAATTGATTAGTTCTATGCTAATGCGAAATACACTACATATTAATAAAATGCCAAGGAATGGATAAGGAATTATGCAGAGTAGGTAGATAGGAATTAAATAATATATTAGAAGTAGTTGAGGGCTATCTGAGGGGCAGGGAAATTAAAATGTATGTTTTTTAAGAGAATGTTTGAATACCTGATGGGAATAGATGGCTACTGCATGTTAGGATGAGTTGAAGGAGACAGCAGAGAGGGGCTGAACTACACTGAAGTTTTCAGGGAGTACGTATGTAGATGTTACAGGGGCACTTTGAGAGACCTGGGGGAGGTCCAGTCATAAACATCTGAGGATGGCAATGTTGCTCAAGATGAGTAATGTGTGGTGCAAAATGGGAATGTCTGGAGAAAAGCCACGTTGTCAAGGAAAGAAGATAAAATGCCCTTGGTAAGACTAGGAGAAAAGTACCTGGGCAGGAATTAGGGCTGGGTGGAGAACTGGGGCAAACACACCCTCTTGTCAGTAGAGGATACAAGCAGGTAAGAGTAACCAGTGGAAGAAGCTGACCAGTTTACGGTGCAGAGAAATCTGGGCCAATATTAAGCATTTCTGAACTCCTGTACCAGCTACGTCTGCTACACCTTCTCCTCCTAGATGCTTTTTGTCTGTCAAAATCAAAAGGGAAATAGTAAGATCTGAGCTCCCTGGCATTTTGGGGATGTCAGCAGCAAAAATGTAGGCCAGCAACATGCCTGTCATTTTGTGCTAGATGTTGTAAAGGCAGATCAGCCTGCACATGTGAATACCCTGTGATGTGTCTGAGACCTGGAAACTTAGTCAGTGTTTTCTTACTTTATAAGTGGGTTTGTAACTGCTATGCTGTCAGTCTGAAGTGATTTTGAAAATGTCACTGTTGTAATTAGTATGTAAAAAGGTATTTATTCAGCTTTGGTATCCACTTATTGTTCATGCAAAACATATAACAAGCATCTATAACTCTTTAATTTCAGATTCTTTTGATGTGCATACATGCAAGAAAACAATGGAGACTCACACAACTTGCAATCTCTTTTTTTGTGATTTAGGAAAAAAAAATCTATTCAAGAATAAAAAAACCCAGAATAACAAGACCATTTTGAAACTGAATGAGCTACATTATCAAACAATGGAAACTTGTAAACAATGGAAACTATGGTAACTTACAAAAAAATGGAAGGCTCCAAGAGAAACTTGGTATTATACAGTTTCTAACTGAGAAACTGAAAACGCAAAGAAATCCCTGGAGAAAAAAAAAAAAAAAAAAAAAACAAACACCAAAACAAACAAACAAAACAAAACAAAACAAAAACCAAATTTTTTTTTTGATGTAGTTGTTGAACCCTCAAAACAACAAACCCCAATGTTTTATAAAGTATTATGCCTGTGTTTTCAAAGTGAGCCCAGAGATATGTAGCCAGAGTTCAAATGCTGGTCCTGTATCTTTTCTTTAGGGGATGAGAAAGTACTAAGCTCCCAAGTCACTAGGGCCAGCTGCTGCTAGCAAGTCATGATCATGCACTCGAAAGATTTTTCCACTGCTGTTATAAATTGGTGATTTGTCTCTCCTTAGCTTAATGAAATTGTTCATAAACTATCCTGAGCAAAAGGCATTACAGAAAGTTGTGAAAAGGATGTTATCTAAGACTTTACATGGACTTATCAGGCAAATTAACCTCATATGTTGCCTAAGTCTTGAAAGTACAAAGTTGTCAGGCTCAAATTATGAAATTTTTCTATCCATCTGCACTTTCCTTCTCTGCTGGTTAAACCGCTAATTAATAAGTTAGCAGGCATGTAGTCCTGAAGCTGATATAAGGCAATATTTTTTAAATCTTTATTTACTATCACGAGAGAACAATAAAACATTATTTTTATAAGAGGGTAAGAATGTATCAGGAGGAATCTCTACATTTTTGCTCTAACAAATAATTTGTCATATTTTTCAAGAGGTAGAAATCAGAAAAGCTTTAAACCATTTTTGTAATTTGCCACTGAACACTGGCTGAAAATCTGGCCCACTTTCAACTAGAGCAAAATAAAATGTATAGAAAAGATTGCAGTCTGTAGCCTATATTCACTCTTTGTAATGCTGGAGAAATTAAAAAAAAGGAACATAAATTTCTGGATTGTTGAGAAGCCACAGATACTACATACAGGGTAGTATACCTTCGCTTTTCATAATACTGGGCTGAATTTTTCAGCAGATATATACTGATGCTGTTAACCTAAAATGAATTTGTGGTTGATTTCTTAAGCATTTCACTCTTTATAACTTTTTGTGTCTAAACTAGATTTTAGTATTTGCCTGTACATCTTCTGCTTTTCCTTTTCTTTCACAGAATCACAGAATCGCAGAGCAGTAGGGGCTGGAGACCGTCTAGTCCGACCCCTCTGCTAGAGACGAGAGCAGGTTGCACAGGATCTTGTCCAGGCAGGTTTTGAGTATCTCCAGAGAAGGAGATATCTCTCAATCACCTTAGCTTTTTCACTAGTAGAAAATTAACTTTATTTCATGGTAGAGTCATTGGTAGGATGTAGACCCTGAGTAATTTTGCATAAATTAGTAAAAGTCAGTGGAAAGACCAGATAATAGACTGAGTTTCTTGTCTTTATTTGCACATTGAGTTCAATATGTGCTGAAATCTTTGCTGTCATTGCTTATTTTTAGCATAAAACCAACAGAACTCCTGGATTGAAAAAATAATGCATCTGACTCACCTGGTACCACATAGTAAGCATATTAATTTGCAAGATTACATATTTTAAAGCAATCTAGGACTGACTGGTGGTTATTATAGCTGAGCTGATTTATAAACGTGAATCAATTAGGAAAGGCCAGATCTTTCCTACCTCTAGGTATGTAAGTGTGAGAGGTGGAATTTTCGTGACTAAATGTTCCTGTCTCTATTGGACCTATTCACCCTGAACTCCTTCCGTAGTCAATGGCCATTTAATCAACAGAATCCAAGCTGTGATTTGCCTTACCTGAAGTGGACTTCTAAAACAGACCAGATGAGCCAGTCTTTAAACAAGGCTGCTTCTCTTTTTTTGTCTTTAAGGAAGATACATCTTGGCTAGATTAGTTGTAGACATTTACTTCAAGTGTTTAAATTAAGATTAGGTGTGTAGAATACTGTTCTGTCAGTGGGCGTTTGATGTGACAACTGTCCTTGTATTGATAAATATCTCTGCTCTCCCTAAACACAGGCACTTTTCATGATCAGTTTTGTAAACCAGGCTAGGTACTGAAATTCTGCATGGCTGACGCTATTATCCTTCTTCCATGCACTTACTTTCTGGAAAAAAAGGCACTATATTAAAAATGCTATCACTTTGTGCCAGGATGAATTTCATGTCATTGTTACAGCTTATTTTTTTTCCCTGAGTTCATAACAACTATAACCATAGAGCTATTTTCTGTCCCATTTTGGCAATCATGAGACTACAGCAAGTGAAAGAATTCCTTGAAAAGACATTTTTAGATCTCTCCTATTCCTGCCTGTATTTCGTGTTGTACTAATATCAGCTGAGGCATGGAAAAAGATCTATGAGGTTGCACTTGAGGTGGATAGGATGATTCCCATTGATTTCAATGGGGTTTGGGTCAGACATATTTGAAATTTGTATAAAAATAAATGCAGATTTCCAGATGTTGTTTACCTCTTAAAGAAAGAGTTCCAACATCACTTCAGAGGCATTACCAAAATTTCAATTGTACTTTTATTGGAGGTCCTTGAAGGATTGTTGATTACACATCACTCACCATATGCGAGTCGAAGTTCAGTGAAGGTCCATCTGAAATATCATGGTCTTCCGTAGAATCATCATGTCAGTGAATATCCCACAAGTACAATTAAGTTGTATTGTCTTTTAGAATAGAAACTTAGAAATATTAATACAGTGGCACAGCTGCAGGTTAAGACTTCATTGATATTGTTGTAAATCTTGATGACAGTATAGCTGTCAGTAGACACTTTCATTAGTATAAGTGGGATTTGGGATACTCTATAAAAATAGATACATAATGGAAAAATTCATGCTTACTGCATAGAAACTGCCTCTCAGGCTTAATTTAAATATTAGCTAGCAAGTCTGCACCTCTAAGGCTGCAGAATTTGGTTTAAGTCTTCAGGAAAATATTGGCAGGAACCTCACTGAGAACAACTATGTTTCTAGCCAGAGCACATGGAATATACCAGCCAGAAAAAGGAGTGTCTACAGGGCTGAATTGCTGAGCAGCCTCCATGTAATCTGTGCTTTTGCTTTCCACATTGCACAGTGAGCAGCAATACTACTGAGTTAATCAAAGATTTCCTGAGGAAAAAAAATGGCTGATGAGAAAAGTACTATTGGGAAAAACAAAGAAGCAAGCAAAAAATAAGGATCACCTTTCCTGAGCTCTGAGGCATCTTCTAAGGATAGGAGGGTGTGGGGGGATAGCTAGTGACTCTTGATTTTGAATAGAAAGTAGCTGCCTTTGATCCTCTCCGCCTCTTTTAAACTCCCTGACCAGCATTATTTCATTTTTTTCTTTTTTGATCAAGTCACCCAGAATTCTGAATTTAACAAATTGCTTATATTACAGCAGGAATTTGTTTTAAGTTTTTTTGTGGTTTGGTTTTGGTTTTTTTTTTGATGTAGTTGTTGTTACCAAGCAAACCCAACTTTTGTTCCATTTTTAATGAAATGAGCAGAACTCCCAAGCCAACTTAAGCATTGTCTTTTTCTTTTCTACTCACCTCCAAGGTTTTCCCTCTCAACCTCGGTGCAGGGTAACACTTGCAGGCATCTTGCTTATGTCAGAGGCATAACTCATCTGTACTTTACAGTTTTCCACAAACATACGTACACACAGTAACAGTAAATCAGGACTCTGAATTAAAATTCCTGGACAATTTCTATGACCATCACCTAATTCTAGCTCTTAAATGATGTTACATGTGCTACATATTTTTTAAGATGCCTCTTTTTATCTGTCTATAAATTAAGAACTTCCTTCAGTTTCTCCCTGAATGAAAAAAAACCAGCACTTATGAACATTCAGCTCCATCAAGACTTCTCTCAACTCACTTGTCATCCATGGTTTTGAAAATTTGGACACAGCTTCCTTTTGCTCTTAGTCTAGCAATGTTTTGACTAAGTATCAGTTTTGTTTTGTCATGCGAAAAACTGTGGTGCATAAGGGAAGATTGTTTTGGCATTGTTATGACCTAGAAGTGTATTTATTAGCCTTGTTAGCTGACTATTTTTTATATACATGCCCTGAGATACTATCCCTTTTCATAACTGTTGAAATAAAAGATAAAAATGTTAGACAGTTGGAAATGAGAGACCCTTAAAACTCCTCAACTGCATGACCTCCAGCAGCTATTCACAGTGTCACCAGTAATATTGCTAAGGATTGCAAAATATCATTCCCAAAATGAAACGCAAAGCACTCAGTGTCCCGTAAGATGAACCTGCACAACTATGACAGATGTTCACCAGCTGGAGGACATGATTTTGACATGTATCTGTTGAATGAAATAAGAATGTAAAGTTTTTTCTTAGTGTGATATTAATGAACATGGAGAGCTGAAACAGTTTGCAGAGAAACATTTAAATTCTGCATCTTATCATTTGTTTTAATTGTCTTTTTTGTTTTTTTTCAGATTCAACATCATTAAAAGTGATCATTCAGACACTAATATTTTCCAGTACAGTAATATATATAATTAAAATATTGCTCTTGATTTGTTCAGAGAATTTAGCATGGCTAAGAATAGTTTTGTTTGATGCTATATAGTGTTTAAGGAAATGAAACAACAATGATGTTAAAAATAAGAGTAATAAAAGCAATATGGTTTAGTGTTTCATGGCAAATATCTTCAGTCAAGTAGGTGAAACAACAGCATAGAACTCTTTGGACACAGAAAAAGTGCATATGAAATAAAAACTGATTTGAAGCCTTAAGTGCATTAATAAAAATTTCCCTTTGATTACTCATGGAGACAGGTTGTTCAGCATCCCTTTTGCATTTGTAAAGTGTCTCTTGGTTCTACCAGTCCTGTAGACAGTTCCATACAACTCTGCGATGAAAGTTGCTATGCCACATGGAAGCATCTACCTTCTGAGGAGACACCCAAGGTCTTGAAAAGCAATTTCTTCCTGCAAGATTGGTAATACATCAGAAACAATTTGCATCATTCAGCTGGTTGCCTGAATTGAGCAAATGACTCTTTCTCAGAGTTTGGCCATGACTAACAGATACATCATTCTCTCTCTCTTAATGTTGTGTATGCATGAGTTTCCCTACCTATGTTATTCTGGCTGGCTTATGAACTTGTTATATTTTGTAGCCAGCATTAATTTTCTGTAATGCAAAATGAGTATAATAAATTGAGAAGCCTGGTGCCAAGTTCTAGTAGCCTTTGAGCTTTGGTATATGATAGAATATGATTTAATTCAGCACTTAAATGGACAACTGTTCTTAAGATGCCGTAGTTGACCATATAAATACCCCAGAACAGCAGTAAGAGAATGTGTGGCTGTAAACTTGCAAGGTAGACTGCTTTAAATTAAACCTCTATTAATGAATTTTAAGCTAGCATGTTTTTTTCATTGCAAATACATGCACAAAGATAACTAAGGTGCCTTAAATTTTAAATAATAACTTATTATGCTGTTGTAGCTTGACTGCATTTCATCATATGCTAATAACCTTTTTCATACTGAAAAGCACAAGCATCAACATTATTTATTAATGAAATGGAAGTGCTTGCCACAAACTCTAATATGAAGGGGGCAAGGTCTCTGTATTCTGTCCTGAGTTTAGGAGAAACTTCAATTCCTCAAGATTTGTCTTCTTATAGCTCTTTTTTCTTGGCACTTTTTGAATGAATGGATTCAGGGAATTTTATCTTTATCAATTGATCATGTCAGTGAAAGTTAGATACTAATTTAGAGCTGGACACTAGTAGAGTTGTGCTAAAGAACAGCTGAAGAGGGTTATCTTTAGTGTACTACTAGTGTAAAGATATCCAATGTGATTATGTGTAGTGCACAATATTTTGTTCTCATTTACAATTTTATCAGCTTACAAACTCTTTCTTGTCTTTCATAAATTAAGGGTAAATGTAATGCATTTTAATGACTGAAGAAGGTAAAATATATTTCCTTTGTATTCTTTATATATCATTGCATCTGCCTTCTAATTGTTCAACAGTCTATCTTAATGAAAAGATCTGAAAAAAAAAGATGAAAGTGCTCTGTGAATGCTGAGAGATGATGGCTGTACTAATCCTCTGTCATCTGAATATCAGCCCATCTACCTCACTTGGATAGTTCCCTGGGATACCAAATAAGCCAGCAGGAATTTAGCCCAGACTATGGTTTTATCTTTCAAAGGTGTCTACATTCAAAATGTACTAAGATCACTTGCTGAAATAATGTTTGAAAGAGTTAATCACGCTAATCCCTAGCAAGCTCTTTTCTGTCAAGATTAATTGTTAAATGCAATGTTTTCATCTTTCTTTACTTGCTATGCTAAAAACTTAATATACAAGACCTGGAATGAATTCTGAAATGTAAATGTGATTTACATTCTACTATTCAGAGAATCACGGTGTAAGTTCTTCCCTGGGTCCGAGCAAAGATTCATTTGGGCCGATATGCTGTCTCTGGAAGCGCCTGCTGGCAGGTGCAGGTGTATCCCTGGTGCACGTGCACCCCTCGGTCAGGCAGTGATTTAAGCTGGAGGTTCCCTGGGTTACTGCACTTAACACTCCCAATGGATCTGTCCTTGGGCAGATCTGTTCCTTTGGGTGAAATTTGCTTTTGAATATCTTAACCTATTTTGTGTCAGCTGCAAATTTTGTCACTTTTCTAGATAGCTTATGAATTCTTTTGAACACTACAGGTGTCAGCATGAATAATTGTGAACACTCCTGCTAACAACCATCCATTGTGGAAGTTGATTGCTTATTCCAACCATTTGTTTTCTGTCTTTTGACCAATTTTTAATCTGTGATGCATACCTTTGCATTTCATCACAAACAACTTTCTTCAACAGTTTTTGGTGAGACACTTCATCAAAAGCATTTTGGAACTCTACTATATGATTAATTTTTTCATTTCCCATCATGCTTTGCAATTTATTTAAAGGAACTCGAATGGACTGATGAGACAGACATGTACTTTATTTTAACAAACCCAAATGATTCTTTCCTATTATGTTACATTTATCATTAAGTGTGTTAATTTCTTTCTATGTTATATTTTTATAATATGTTATGCTATAAGCATATATACGTAACATGTATAATATATGTATTTTAATAATAATGTTATGGAGGTGACACTTACTGATACCAGCTTCCTTCAAGGGTTGTTTCCAAAGCCTGCTTTTAAAATATGGCTGTCATGTCTGTTACCTTTTGTTCATCTGCCATTGGATCCACATTAAGCAAGAGTTTGTATAGACCATATCCCAGTCAGAGGGTCAGCATCTGGGAGCTACAGGCTAGTCAGCCTTATCTCAATTCTTGGGAAGGCTGTGAAGCAAAGGCAGGGGAATTTTTATCACAAAGTTGAATTCAAATATAGTATGATCTCATTGGTAGTTACCACTTACACTAGATTTTAGGTCTAATTCAAGATTCAGATTTTTTTTTTTTTTGGTGTACTGGAGGGGAGGGGAGAGCATAGAGAGAGAGAGAGAAGTCAAGCATCTGAACATTTTTTTTAAAGAAGTAATCCTGTCTGATACCTAAAAACGTATGCTCTGTATCCACCATCTAATGTGGCATTTAGTCTACACAAAGATACTTGAAGCCTTCCCCTAGTACTGTTTATTTCCCTTCTAATCTCTCTTAAGTTTTCATAGTTATTTCCTTCAGTTCTGGAAGAATGGTTACCTTTATGTGATACTGAGTTTGACTGAGATGCAAAGTCAACTTTTCATTTCATCATCCTTTCAACATTTCTCCTCATAGGCTAATTCAGAGACATGGTGTTTTATATTTTACACAATTTAATTCCAGACTTTAATGAATTAACACTGTGGAAAACAGAATTGTATGGACTCCTGCAATTCACTTTAATGTACAGTTTCATTATGAGATCAAGCACACAGCAAGTGTGTTTTAGATAGCTTTGGATTTCAGAAAGCATGGTAGGAAACGGTGCCTTAATACTCTTCAATAGGATCCCTATTTAATTCACACTTCTAATGACTGACTGTGTTTTGTCTTAGCTGACATCAGTTAAAAGGGGCCAAAACCAGGTGGAACATTGAGAACATTTCCACATTAATTTCCTGGTATTAAACCTATACTTATGCAATCACTGTGTTTTCATTCTTATGTGCAAGTTTTCTATGCCCAGACTCAGAGATCTGGTAAGGAACTCAGTTAATGTAGAACACAAAATGAGGAGAACAATTCTTTCATTATAAATCTGAAATTTTATTTTCTGCTGCATTTTCAAGGTGCCACATTTCTAAGCTGAACAAAATATATCATAAATATGTACAAGCTCTCTTTCTCTAAATTATTCTAAGCCCTTAAAATTCTGTAGTGCTAAAGTGGTTACAGGGGAAAGGTCTCGAAGGATCAGTGATTCATTGGCAGTGAAAAACATAAGAAGGTTAAAAAATGTACATGTCCTTATATTAACTAAATCTTGGACATAAAGACAAGCTGTAATGTATTATATAGAATTTGCATTTCATTCACTGTGTTGTGGAAAACCATTCATTTTGTGAAGAAATATTCTTTGTAAAGCAGAAGTGAGTGACCTGTGGGAGAGGAGAAGCAAAGATTGAAGGGAAAAGACAGCCTAACCTGCTCTCAGTCTTATCACCTAGTCCTTCTTAAGCGACTAATGACTTGAAGGAACCTCAGTAGTTTTAGGAGGATCGTTGCTCAGTCTTACTAGAAATCATACATAGGCTGTTTCATGTTTGTGACCAAACTTACCAGCTGCTTTAAGTAAAGTAAGTCCTTTAAGTTCTTCCTACAGATCAGGTGTAGAATAGGCTGGAGAAACAGGAAAGACCTTCAATGTACACAATTAATTCACAGTTTAGAGGTTGCCCAAACTGCCCGTCCTGTGATAGTGCAGCAGATCTGTGGACTCCTGCAGGTGTATACTCCTCCTGTATGAGTGGCCATACAGATCCTGGAAGAACATTACTGCAGCTGTGGACAGTGCCTCTTCCTTCCTACCTCCACTAGGACTTCCCTGAAGGAACAGCCTGCTTGGTCACAGGGGCACAGTGGTAAACTCTAAGGATAAAGAACCGCCCTCCTGAATGCCGTGCCTTGCCTTAGTTTTGAAAGATTTGTGCCAGTTTAACTGAGTTCTAACTTGAAATATTTTAGACATGAAGATATAATATGCAAAGAAATCCCAGCGACCTGCCAGCTGTGACTTGCTGACAGGGTAAATATGATACCATTCAGTGTGGCATGCAGTTTGCATATACGTAATGCAGTATGTCCAGAACATCTACAAATACGACTAAACTTGGCCCTGTTCACCCTCAGCAGACCCACAGTTTCCACGGATGAGGCAAAAAATAAAATAATTTTTTTAAAAAGTTCACTTTTAAGAACCAACTAGTTTCTCTAATAAGACCATTTCAAACCATAGAGCTTGATTTTTCCCTCATCACTCCAACCTCACTCTGGGGTAGACTTTTTGAGTTCTGAAGAGCTATTATTGATTCACATATCAGCATATATGAAGAAAAGCTAGGACCAGAGATTGTTCTTTGCCGATGTCAGATAACATTTGAGCACTGCCATCAACTAATAATAGGTGCTCACAAAAAAGCTCAGACTGCTGGGATAATAGATAATTACAGCCACAATTGTCCAAGCAGAGAAATATCCAAATCTCCTGTAGGAAACTTTGAATACGTTGGGACCTGTGAGAACAAAATTAACTGTCTGGCTTCAATAAATATGGAAAGAAAACTTCTTAAAAGTTCAGTATGTCATTAGCGTGGGATCTATTGAAGGATTTTTTCCTTCTACTTTCTCCAAAGCACACGTATTTAAGACTCAGAACAATCCAGGGGACTGCTGCCGCAGTGTGTGGGTAGAGTTCAGAATGCAAAAGCTCTCTTAATTTCACAATGGAAGTGGAAAATAGAATTTCTGATGGTTTTTCAACCATGCCACTTTCTTTAGGACAATGTATAAAGGTGAAAATATTACTTTAGCAGCTTTCCTTTTTTTACTTTTTAAATAGCCATGAAAAGGAATAATGATGGCTTCTGCTTTCAAGGTGAATTGCATATAATCTTTTTGTTTTGTATTATAACTCAGATAGAACTGTTCATTATTTTAGTCTTCCTCAGGGTTCCTGAATTGATGTTTAACGTCATCAAAAGAACAGCAAAAAGAGGGACAAAAATGCAAAAAGGAGGTATAGAATCATAGAATAGAAAAGTTAAACCATATATCTTAGAGCATTGTCCAAATGCTTCTTGAATACTGGCAGGCTTGGGGCCATGACCACTTCCTTGAGGAGCTTGTTCCAGACTGTCACGGGCCTTGCTAAAGTCAGAGTAAATGGCAGGCACTGCTCTCCCCTTGTCCCGCTAGGACAGCCACCTCCTCAAAGCAAGTTTCATGTTGGTCCCAGCCCAAATTGTCCTTGGTAAAGCTGTGATGGGTGTTCCCAGATATCATCTTGTCCTTTGTGTGCCTCCAAGTGATCTTCTGCCAGATGTCTGAGAAGGGCAAGAGCTTCTTCCTGGAAACCTGCCAGAGGCTCCAGTTCAGGAGCTGCCTGTGATTCTCCAAATAAAATGGGAGAGCTATTTCTCAGAATGAATGAGCAAGAAACCACAAAAGCAGTGAGAAACTTTGCCCTTCGTACTAGCAAACAGAGCAAGGGTGCACCTCAGACTGAATCCATGCCCCAAGGACCTCTCTCAGTTTTCTCCAACAGACTCTTCATGTCGCACTAGCACCGCAGCCCAAAGGACACCATACCCTCTCCTCTCCCTCAGTGCTCTGTGCAGAAGAGATGGCACCGCTCCAGGGGCAGGGCCAGGGGACAGGTCAAAAGGCCCCATGCTACACTTGGCAATCAGCAATTCTTTTATAGAGTGATGGCAGACCTTGCATGGGCTGGCTGGGTCTCCCTTTCCCACTGGCCACATTCACAGTCACCAATAGTAGCGGCATCCTGCTATCACGAGCCTTCTGATTGCCTTTTGCTCCAGGTGAGCCCTATAAAAATAAGGTCCTTGGCAGCTGGCTGACACTTCACTGAGCTTTGAGGCCCTCTTATGCCAGACATGCTTGGAAGGAAGAGCAGCTGGAGTAGCAAGGTGGATGAATGTCCACCTTTGCATGGGACAACAGAGAGGCAGCTCCTATAGAAGAACAGAGGAGAAAGTCACTCCCAGAAGGAGGAAGTGGAATCATCGGAGGAGGAACACCACCCAAAATGGCATGAGAGAGATTGCCCATGCTCACATGACCAATGGTGTGCAGTACATGGACATGGCCCTACCAGGGAACAGCATGGGGCCCAGGCCTGTCAATCTGCCAAAGAATTGGTAGAGGAGGAACACTTCTGATATATGAGCGATTGCCCATGCTCATATGGCTGATGGTGCGGAGTCCTGGGATGTGGATCTACCAGGGAACAGGGTAAAGCCCAGTTGTGTCAACTCCCCAGAGAAAGGCATGGAACCTATGCATGTCAATCCACCAAAGCACAGAGAGGGGGCCCATGGGTATCAGTCTGCCACAGAATGACATGGAGCCCATGGGGGCAGATCTACCTCAAGATGAAGAAGAACTGATGGAAGTGGATCCACTTGCAACATGGCTGATCTGGCACAACTGTAGTATGCCTGGACTCCCTTCCATGAGATCACACTAATGGCCATCAGACAAGTGCCTGGATGGCTCCCCACCAGCAGCCCGATCTCCGCACCCAACGTTAGCTGGGAGAGGACAAACCCTGTGGACATCCCAGAGGCTCACCTGCAAGATCTCCAAGTAGTGAACAGTTCTTTAGATGATTGTCAAAGGTTGCATGGGTCCTTCTTTCCCGCCTCCTACCCCCCGGCATGAAGATCTGTTAACTATACTGTACTTAATGTGCCCTAGGATATGGTTGGCCATTTTGAATGTCAGGCCACATTGTTGATTCATATTGATCTTAGCATCAACCTCCAGATACCTTTATGCAGGGCAGCCCTCCAGCCTCTTGTCCACAGTCTATACGTACATACAGGATTACACTGTCCAGGTGCAGAATCTGGCATTTGTTCTTGTTAAAGTTCATGTGATTGGTGATTGCCCACTTTACTAGCTTTTCACTTAATCCTTATCCAGAGACTCTCAACCATGTGATCCTCAACTGCAAGTCCTGTACAGTTCAACCCCTTCTTTATGTACAACACTACCCCTCCACCTCGCCTGTCCTGCCTATCTCTCCTTAAAAGCCTATAACAATCCATCATAGCACTCCAGTCCCAAGACTTTTCCCACCAAATCTCACTTATGCCAGTGATGTCATAGATTTGGGACTAAGCCAAAATTTCTAATTCTTCTTGTTTATACCTCATACTGCATGCATTAGTGTACAAACATTTCAAATGCACTCCAGTGTACTGAGTACATTGTGAAGCAGAGAGAAGGCCCGCACTATACACGGTCCCTCAAACATCACCAAGTCGTACTATAGCTTATCACTAGTAAGTTTGAATTTATCTCTTTCCCCCTCCAAACACAGTTTAAAGGTCTTTCAAACAGCCCTGTTAACTCATGAGTAAAAATACTTCTCCCCCACTGAGAAAGGTGAATCCCATCAGGCCCCAGCAAGCCTAGTGTCATATAGACCATCCTATGATTGAAAACCTTAAAATTCTTCTGGTGACACCAGCCTCAGAGACAGGTGTTGATAAGGTGGGTTCACCTGTTTCTTTTGACATCACTACCTACAACTGGCAGGATAAAGGAGAATACTAGTACCCTTGTATTGCTAGAGTAGCTTGGTTTCAGTTAGTCTGAGTAGTCAAAAAGGAAATGTCTGTAACTGGTGGCAAGGAAAATGAGATAGCAAGATACAGCTGTAAATCTTCAAAATCTGGCACTCCTGTTAAATGGTCTGGGTTTCTATGTCTCAGATGAAAAACTGGAGATTGGAGAGGAAAACCTGGTTCGAAAGAATTGCTTGTTTCAAACATTTCTTTTTTTATTGAAAGTATTCTGGTCACTGATACATGAAAGGTGTTTAGAATTGCTGTTAAGAATGCAAGTAAAAGATTTGGGAATTAAACCTAAACATTGCACAGGTTTCCATGCTAACAATGGTAATAGAAAAAGGGTCAAAGGCAGAAGAGTTAAGACTCTATGTTGCTCAGCTAAGAGGAAAAATCTCTTAAAAGGGATAAATGATCCTCTTAAAATATTTATATCTCTCTCTGGTATATGGGAAATCTAATGTGTTTGTGTCTCTGTTGCCTTTGATAACTCAGCTTGAGTCTGGGTTAGATCTCCAGAGCTAAGAGATTCAGACAGTGACGACTTCAGATATTGTCTGGGGCAGTGGAAATGGGTGGGGTCGCAGGCTTGAGGCTTAAGCTACTTTGCTTGTCCAGGGGTGATCTAGACTCCTGAGATAAATGCTTAATTTGGGAGGGATAAAGCTGAACCAGAAAGTTTCTGACTTCATAACACTATTTGAGATCAATATGTCCACTTCTAACTTACCACTTCCAAATGGTAAAGATTCATCTGAACTTCTTTCCAAGTAACTTTTCAACATTTTGAAATAAATGTTAAAGGAATATATAAAACCTTTACCAGAAAAAAAAAGTTATTTCGTTTCAAAACAATAATCTTGCTCAAAGTTACTCTACAGTAGTTACCAATCATTTTTGTTAAAGATAAAGAAGATTTTTGACATAGTAACATATTTTCTATAGGGAACAGATATCAAAAGCAACAATATAAAGTAATTAAGCTTAATACAGAGATGAAAATGTCTTTTCTGCAAAAATATATTGCAGAATTATTTGATAAAAACAAATTATAGAATCATAGAATGGTTTGGGTTGGAAGGGACCTTAAAGACCATCTAGTTCCAACCCCCCTGCCATGGGCAGGGACACCCTCCACTAGACCAGGTTGCCCAAAGCCCCATCCAACCTGGCCTTGAACACTTCCAGGGAGGGGGTAGCCATGACTTCACTGGGAAACCTGCGCTGGAACAGCAGTGCCTCACCACCCTCATAGCAAAGAATATCTTCCTCATATCTAATTGAAATCTACCCTCCTCCAGATTAAAGCCATTGCCCCTTGTCCTGTCACTCTATGTCCTTATAAACAGTCCCTCTCCAGCTTTCCTGTAGGCCCCTTCAGGTACTGGAAGGCTGCAATAAGGTCTCCCTGGACCCTTCTCTTCTCCAGGCCGAATAACCCCACCTCTCTCAGCCTGTCTTCATAGGAGAGGTGCTCCAGCCCTCTGATCATCTTCGTGGCCCTCCTCTGGACTCACTCCAACAGGTCCATGTCTTGTACTGGTACCCAGAGAACAACTATTCTTACTATCAAAGACTAGGGCAAAGAAGGCATTAAGTACCTCAGCCTTTTCCTCATCCTTTGTCACTATTTTTCTCCCTACATCCACAAAAGGACGGATGTTCTCCTTAGCCCTCCTTTTGCTGCTCATGCGTTTATAGAGAGTGCATCAGGTTGGCAAATGGGTGCTTCTGTACCCCTTGGAAGAGAGTCACCTACTACTATCACCCATCGCCTTTTCTTAATTGAGCTGGTTGTTACACAGGGAGCAGCAGACCGGGCTGATTTACTCAGCTCGAGCATCTCTCCTGATGTGGTGGGTCTTTCCCCTCCCCTTCAGTTTGCAGAGCAGTGAAGCAGTTCTGCGAGGGCACCTCAGGCTTCAGGGAAAGTCTCTTCCTTCTGCAGGTCCTTGCCATCACAAGCTTCCATTCTTC
>VXBL01018527.1:351471-410551 GCA_013400195.1 Aramus guarauna
TTTTTTTTTTTTTTTTTTTTGAGGGGTGTTGATGAAGACTGAAGGATAGGACAACAGCATGATCTTGTTGGTAGTTTGGGTTTTTTATGTTTACTATAAACTTTGTAAAATATACAGAAGTGAAAGATACTCATCAAGCATTCATAGACTACAGTACTGCCTGGTGGAAGAGTTAAATTTCTGCTGAGGTATGTGAATTTACATTTGTATGTTCACTTTTGGAAAGGAGTATTCACATCACTTCAGAGATGTGTATGCTATTTCAATAAGAATGACTGACAGAAAGGTCTGCAGTATTGCTAGTTGTCTGCAAAACAAGTGGGAGCATCTCATGTACGTCTAAGGAGAAGTAGGAAGTGTTGGCAGAGGATATATAATACTTGGCTGGGTTGAGTAAACCCTGACAGCACGTATGCCTGCTGTCCTGATCCATGAAAATTGCTCAAGATTGGGGGCAGGGAAAAAATGTAGAGCATCTTATCAGTATGAAAGGTCATGAATCTGATGCAGCAAAAATATATTTTCAGAAACCAGGAGTTTGAAGTGACTCAGAGAGCAATCAGAGTTGGGAGGGAAACTCACAGGATTACACAGCCATTTAGAAAGACTCTTTGCAGAGGTACTTATGTATGTAAGATTAGTGGTAAAAATAGGACAGAGCACTTTCAGAAAATCACAGAGAAGCCATAAGGCAGTAATGTATGTGATTTTCAATCCCCATCAGTGTGAACATAGCTGTGAAAGGCAGTGTCCCATCGATACCACACAACATCACTAAAGTACTACAGTCTTTGCTAATGAAACTCCTAAATGTAACAAGGTCCCACTTCATAAAGAAATACATATATAGTATTTCCTTCAAAATCCTGACTTCATGCAGAATTGAAGAATATAAGTCCAGTGTTTCTAGTGGTACACTAAATTTTAACCACAGCAGTAGTGGATTTTCCAGCAAGCAAAGAGCAAGCATCATATATTTAAGGAAAAGAGAAAAACCACCCAAAGCCCTATAATAATACTGCCGCTCAGAAAGCTAATGACTTCACCTGTGTGGGTACTGTGGGCTGCCAAGGAGCAAAAGTAGAGAGAGAACTGCAGATGCTTCACCGTATGCTCCTGAGGCATGCCTTATGGAGGGCTGACAAGAAAGTAATCCATTTGTATGTTTTTCCTCAATCCAAACAGGAACAGATCAGCAGATTCATGTATGGGTCCAAAGACAGAGGAAAAGGACACACTGAGGGTGTGCAAAGCTCACTCTCAATGGGATGAGGGAGGGGAAAGAAGATGGTGGGGACACAAACTGTCCAAAAGGCTATTCCATACCATATAATGTCATGCTCAGCAATAAATCAGGGAAATCAGGGTGAAGAGAAGAAGAGGGTGGGGGTTTTGTCTTCCAAGGTGTCCGTGGCTCAGAGACTCGCTGGGCATTAGTCTGCTTGTGGGAAGGGGTTTGCCTTTGCATCTCTCCCACTTCCCCACCCCTGTCCCCCGTCCCCCGTCCCTTTCCTTTACTTATTAAAATACCTTTATTTTGGCCCACAAGTTTTCTTGCTGCTTGTCTCCCTATTCTCTCCCCTGTCCTGCTGAAAGGAGCTGAGCAGTGAGCAAGTGGCTGTGCAAGTGCATAGTTGCTGACTGGGGTCAACACATCACAATATCATGAAGTTATATAATATTATATAAATGTGCACTGTAGCTGACTTTATAGCTAAATATATATCTATGGCTATATATATTAAGGTAAAACAGTATTCACGCCAAAGATATATGCCAAGACTTCCATCTGTTAGATTTTATCTTATTCTGTAATAGATCATTGTTGTTTTATTCTCAACTCCCATCAAGGTTCATTTAAGTATCTTATAAAATTAAAATTACTTTCTAGAATGGAGTTAACACACCTTAAAACACATTAACAAAACCCCAGAATTTATAGTAATTCTTAGGCTGACTGGAATAAAGCAAATTTTGTCCCATCTGGCAAATACTACTTTTTATTTTTCCCTCCTTATCCAGTCTAAACATTGTTCTGCTTTCTTCCTTCAATAAAGCTAAAATCTGTGGATTTCAATGGAAAAAGCTCCCACTGACTTAATTTTTTAAAGTACAATCACAAGTAGTGAAGTACAGCCTTCACAGCGCTATAGAGGTGCTGTATTAAAGAAGGTCTGTTAGGGCAGGTTTTCCAAGGTATAGTCTTGTACTAGAATTACTAGAATTGCCTAGTTGTATTACAAGTAATTTACCTGAACATTTGAGTTTATGACTTAATATATTTACATATCTCTGTCCAAAGAGACTATATCTTAGCAATTTGTAATACATTAAATATTTATTTCTTTATGTTTCTGTCTCCCTTGCTTTAAAAGGAACACATCAGTGAATTTCTGTCAATGTCTTCTTCAAAATGCCACCAAACAAATGTAGCTTTGACTCCAAACTTTAAGAAATAACAGAGAATACCTAATTGCTTCTTTATCCATTAAAGCAGTGCTATTTGTTTTTCCTTTTTAGGGTATAAATTCAGTTCATCCTCTCTGTGACTGTATCTTCGCCAGTCCAAAGTACTTAGCTAAAACAATGAAGTTTTAACAGAGCATAGTGTATCGCAGAACCTCCATCTCATCTTTTTACATCTAGTGCTCTTATTTTAATGCAGTACACTGATAAAACAGATAGTAGATATTCAACTATCTTTTGGTGATTTCTGAGGGTTTTTTTTTTGAACCCCAGAGTATTGTGTTATCTAGCATACATTCAATTCAAAGACAAAAAACGTTCTTGTTTTCTTCAAAGATTATATAATTAAGTGCTAATTACTTTCTTTTCTTCCACAGTTCTAAGCAGCCTCTGCAAACATTAAACAGCCTGGGAAAGTAATTAAACATTCTCTCTCCTATCCCTAATCTTGTCAAATTGTGTGGTAAGAGATGTGGAAGGCTCATTAACAAAGGAGGAAATAATCCATTATTTTATTACAAATTTTAAACAGCCAAAATGTTTACAAAAACAAAGCTCCAAAGTCACCTGTAAGTTTATAGAAAGCTAAGTGTTGGTTTACAAAAACAGTGCATTCACCTGAGCTGGAACTCTTCTAAATTATTTTTCCTTATTACCTTTATGCTGTCCATTCCTAGTCCACAGCAAATAAAAGAACTTTTTTTTTTTTTAATTTCTTTTTTCACAGCGTATATTGACAAGCTCTAAAAAAAGTTTCTGTGCTTGACAGAGGTTTTTTTGCTTCTGTTTCCAGTTATAGATAAAGTGTTATCTCTTCTTTCATATTTTGCCTTGCCTGTGTCCTCAACTCAGGATAGTTACATTAATATTACATGGAGGGGAAAAAGAAAAAAAGAAAAGATGACAAACCACAGTTAACTTTGTGGTGCTGTGAGGACATTTGGTTTCTTAGCTCTCTATCTTAATATATTTTAAAGCTTTCTTAAACCAGAGTTTTCAAGATGACCTCTGTGTCCTGGCTCTAGCTGGGATAGAGTTAATTTTCCCAAGGAGCCAGACCAGGTGAGCCAGGCTGGCCGGGGGCTATTCCATACCATGTGACGCCATGCTCACCATAACAGGGGGCTGGTCGGGGAGGGGCGGGTTCGGCGCGGCTCTGGGGTGGGCTGAGGGTCCGGTTGGCTGTGGGATTGGTAAATAGTTTTCTATTATCACCCATTGTATATATTTGTTGTCAGTACTGTTGTTGATTGTTCCCCTCTCCCTTGCTGTCCCAGTAAACTGTCCTTACCGCAACTCACGGGGCTTTTGCCTTTGTTTGTCCGGTCTCCTCCCCACCCCGCTGGGGGAAGGGTGAGCGAGTGGCCGCGTGGTGCTCGGCTGGGCCTAAACCACGTAATTCTGGTAATTCGATCAGCCATAAGGATGACATGGCCAGCAAAACAGGCATCCAGTCACTTAAAAATATTTGGCAAAATTGTTAAGAAAAACACCTGCCATAATATGTTGGGCTTCCAAGTGTCTTTAAGGGATAAAGCTATACAAAGAATGAACAGGAGAGCCTGAGTATACGTTACAGTGCCACATCTCAATTGTATTCACCGCATTTTGCAAGCAGTAAGTAGCTAGTTAAGAAATCTTTGAAAGCAGATATATCCGTAAACTTAACTGCAAACGTGATTATGTAACATGGTCTACTTGACTCTTAAGTTATTCCAGTTTTACATTGGTTAAAGCGTGAACTAATGCAAATCTCGTAAGTCTCCTAAGTCTTAGTGCTTATCCACCAGTTTATATAAATTTCTCAAGGTACAGGTGTGACTTGCTGGCTTTAGGCACATGAAGTGCTGGAGTTAAGGATCTTCTACGCTGGTAATGGGAGCAGAAGTTAAGATCCACCTGCAGATAGTGACGAGGAAATACTTTAGCCGTGTGTCTCTGCCTCTGGAGAGGACAGAGGAAACCCAGCACCCTGGCTGGTGATGGGACTCCTCCGTCAGTCTGGGAGTTGGATGTCTGCTGCAAACCAGTTGCGAAGGTTCACTTGCAATGAGGGGAAATCCACAAAATTCCCTGGATGTTCATACCAGTGGGTGGGAAAGGGGAAATGTACAGTCTACCTCTCTTAACGCAGTGTAGCAGGAACAGGCAGCCCAGGTTAGGTTTGGTGCCCGGCTTGGTGCCTACCTACAGGTAGCTAGAGTCTGCATGAAGGGCTACAGGCCCCTCCTGCTAATCCTCTGCTACAACAGTGTCATAGGGCAATGCCTGTGCATTGTTTCCTTGATCTCTATTTAAAGAACTGTAATTTACTGGCAAATACATTCCTGAATATTACTGTAATAACCCTCCTGAGTCTCTTATATCACTGGCCGCAATCGAAAGGGCAGATCTTGAGCTACTGTAAATCACGCTAGCTCCATTGATTTCAGTAGAGCTATATTGATTTAATGCTGCAGAGGATCTGGTCTGAAATATTTCTGTGGTATTGTGTGCATTTAGAGTTAGAAGATTTAGAGGTTGTATAATAAAGCTAGGAAGCCTTAGCATAACCATTCTCAATGGCCAATGTATTTCTTTGTCTTAGAGAGTATATAAAAAATTAACTTTACCAGCCCTAGTGGTATAAAGTAGGAGAATGAATATCTGGAATAGTGCATTGATACTAGCTGCTATGAAACATCTTAATCAATGCTAATAGGAAAATATTTCTTCATTTATGTGACATATTCAGGATATAGGGTCATACTGCAACTGTCTGGGTCTCAGAATGTTAAGGAAAAAGACACACTTCAGGGACATGCCTTCTAATCAGCTGTATCGTATATAGCTTTTTACACTTCAAAGTAAATGCTTTTAATAATAATTAGCAAAGTTATTTGTGTAAAAAAAATTATGCTGGATGCAGTGAGAGGAATGAAACTTAAGTGTTGAAAACTGGTTCACTAACAATTTTCAAAGGTCATTTCAAGTGCCATAATGAATTCTGCTTAAAAGCTTATTTGAGTGTATCCTTTTCTCTCTCTCTGCAGATGAAAAGAATATAGTCATTTTTGTAGGGAACAGCAGTGCACCAGACTATTATATCAGTACTGGAAAACAATTGGAATGCAGATGAGAATATGTTAGTCACGGCTGCCTAAAACCACAGGCAGGTATCTTGTGAAAGTGACAATTTTAGATGATACATAGAATAGTTGCAATTTCCTTTGGCTTTGCTTGGATAAGATCTGGATAACTTTTATATATATGTATGTAGGGTGATGAGACAAGAAAAGCTTAGCCAGTGTAAAACCTTACCTGCAGAACAGGTGGTACTGCCCTACACCCTGTCCTTCCCATCCTAATCCTGACCAAATAGTCTTCTTGCCTTTCTCCTTTTTCGTGGCTCCTTTATGCTTCTGGAGAACTTAATTTGCATGCCAGTTCAGTTCACTAAGCTGACAGAAAATTCAGTGGAGGACGAGGAGAGCAAATAGTTTTCTTTTGGCTTAGTTGAGGTGTCAGAAGAATGGCAAAAGTAGGTAAAATGTGAGGGAGAAGATGACAAAGATGGGAAGAGAGAAAAAGCCCACCTTCTTTATCAGAAATTAACTGCTAAATAAGGTCAGTTGTTTTACTTAAAACTGCCATCCTTATGCATCCTAGACTGAGCACTATTGTTTTGTGTCTCTGAATGTGTATGCGCATATTTAAATACTTAAAAACGGTCCTGGTGGCTTAGAATATATTAGTAGTTGCAGAAATACATTTAAAATAATCAGTACTAGAAAAAAATATTGTCAGAACTGGAATTCATGTTGTTCCACTTGCTGTGTTTCGTAGGAGCGTGGGAAACATCTGCATGTAAGCACATGACGTTATCATGAGCAATAATAGTCCTTGCCAGTTGTTGTAATACAGATGTCCAAACGGTACGAATTCATGGTTTTTTTCTTATGTTTGTGGAAATTTGGAACTCAAATAGTTCATTTTGACTTCAGCATTGCTAGCTTGAAAGTGAACAAGTCTTATGTTTTATCACCTGAAATGATCTCTGCTGATCCCAGTTACTCATTAGAATTCAACAACCTTTCTCCTGAAATTTAACTACTCTAGATTGTCCTACTGTACAAAGCATGTCATCTAAGACAGCTACGTGTTGGAGGGAGGACAAAGAAGAAAATGCAAAATTAATCTAAAAGTAAGGAAGTAAAGCAGAAATTTGCTGGGAGGTCGTAAGCTAATCATTGACAAAGTATAAAAGAAAATTACAGTACGTGTTCTCAGAGTATTATGCCTCTGAACAGATGAACTATCTAAATGGCTGAGAAAAGTCAGATCATCTTACCCTCAAGCTAAAAAAAAAAAAAAAAAGTAACAGTAACTTCCGAGATACTCAGGCTATTGTCTGTATTGTCGTATAGTGTATTGTCATTTTGACTGTAGTATGGGTGAGAATTCAGATTCAGTAGTTTGTTGAACAATAGATGTCTAGTTGATAGTAAATTGAATAATAATGTTCTTATGAAATATGAATGGCAATGAGTGCTTTTCTGGAAAATGTTTATGTAAAAAAGCTATAATGATTGATGTCTTAATTTAAAGATCTTAGGATTTGGGTAAAGACTGTCATACCTTGTGTCCGTGAATGGAATTTTAGTTGCAAATGTGCCATCACAATGTGTGATAAGCAACATGAGAGCAATAAATGGGTTATAGCTCATCACAAAGTTGCAAAACAGTACAGTAGAATAATGATTTAGAACAGAAAAGAATTGGATTTTCTATTTTATGAGATATTCTGCAATTTCATATATGGTTTATACTTCTAAAATGGAAGAAAAGAAGAAAAAAACAGGAAAAAAATCTGAATTGCTTTAGGTTAATAGGAACAACTCTGGTAACACTAAAATATCTCATTCTCATGTGGACCTTTATATTTTTGTCTTTATATGCATAGAAAGAAATATTTATGTGTGTGTTTATATATGCATGTATGTATATTTAAAAATGTACATTTTCTTCAAAAGTCTCCCAGCTTCAAAAATTGAAATGCTTCTTTCTGGAAAGTGAGTAACTCATATGAATGAAATATGTCAACTGAATTGAAAAACAATTTGGAAATTGGTTAATGACTCAACTTTGTTCCAAAATATGTTCGTAAAAAATAGAACTCTCTTGAATAACGGTAATTTGAAGGGAAAAAAAAAGAAGTGCTTATTATGGGAGCAGGTTTTCCCTTATTTTTCCCTCTTCCTGGCCTCCTAAATGACTTCATATGCTTAGTGACACGACTTGGTATAAAGATGATGACATGCGGAAATTTACAAGATAGCACATTAAACTTAAAAACTGTATTGTTCTTGTCGCCTGAGTTACAGATTCATCTGAGGCAAAGTAAGGACCATCAGTTTTGTTTTTCAGTGGTTCTTTTGTACTGTACTTTTGGGCCAGTATTGCTCCATGGAAGACGCCACCCATACAACTCCCTGCATCCACAAAGTATGCAAGACCTGTTGGCAAGTATGCAAGACTTAGTCTTTTTACTGCAGCCTGGTTTGAACGAGCTCCTGTCACTTCCTTGCTGGCTACTGCAGGAACATGGAAGTGAAGGAATCTGTACACTTCCCATCATGCCCTAAACTATTTGTCTTTGAGAGCTCCCTTTGCCCATGGCAGTGCAATTTTGCTGTGAGTGAGTGCTGGGCCAGTTGTTTGGTGTCTAAAACATTCTTTGGGAAGAGTGGGCATCAAATTTAGCAAGGTGTTGGGTTTTTTTTTTCCACAAAGGAAAAAATGAAAATATATGTGACTTTGCATAAATATCATGCATTGATGTTGGTTTTGTCCTATCTTTAAACAAATAAATAACTCCCAGAACTATGAAATACGTTTGCATCTTTCTAGCCAATGCTGAAGCAGGACAAAAAATGAGATTTTTACATTGAAGATGAATGTAATCCATTGTATAAATATTGGCTGTCTGCCATGTAGTTATATCTTTCACCAGCACCTTGCATGGTCAGTCAAGACTGCTAGTGTCTTGACTAGCAGTCCTATGCTGCAATCCTATGCTGCCAATCTTAACTGAGGCCTAAAGGAAGTTGAAGAAAGATTTCAAAAATTTCACTCTGAAGCTACCATTAATATTGTCCTTTTCCTTATTTTTCCATTATACTATTAACCTGAAATCACACTGGACTTTTCTCTTTACTTTTAAATTCTATTTTCCAACACAGGGATTCCCAAACTTTGGTCTTTGTGATTCGTACTGCCATGGAAAGTGAGTTAGCTGGATCGTGAAGTTTAAAAGAAAAATCTGCAAATTGTCAGTGTCTGTGTTGATCTTGCAAGAAAGATGGGTGTTTGAAAATAATTCTGAGATTGCAAAATCTAGGAGCCGCTACATTAAAAGGAGAGAATAAAAATTGCATAGAGCAAGAGTTTAAAAATTTCAATACATCAAACAATTCTTTCATCCCTTATTTAGAAACAACAACTGTATAAGAACTTCTCAGGTGCCTGTAGTAACATTCCTGATGGCACTGCTGAATATCTTTGGAATAGAAATCATTGATGTCTTTTTTTTGGGGGGGGGAAGTGGCTAAGAGAGAGAGAGGGAAGAACTGCTGTGTAACCTAACAGCATTTTTTCTATCTAACAATAATTTTCCCTTATTCAATTCTGTGGCTGAGAGCTGGCATTTTATCATTTCAGCATGTCATATTGTTACGTTGCGCAATGATGTGATACATTGAAATGTCAGTTTCACCTAAAAATTGAAAGTTATGCCACACACCCATTTTTAGCTAGTAAGATGGCTGTTAGTTCATATAGCAGATTTCCAAGGCAATATAAAGAGATGAGCTTGTCTGAGTACTGTTATATATTATTCACATATCTCAAAATACACCTAGTTTGTCTTTATAAGTTTTGAATTCAACACTTCCTTGAATAAACTTTTTTAAAATTTTCTTTTCCAGGAAAAAGAAAAAAGTATTTGTTTACTTAATCTAAGGAAAATATTTTGTCTTTGTTCAGAATAAATGAGGGTGCTTTCTCCATGGTTGAATTGTTCTATATTCCATAACCTAGTAAACAGGAATATGCATTGCTTCTTAATATTTATTTCCTGAAGTTGCTTAATAAATGTAGAAGGTGACATTGTGTGATGTGTATCATCCAATTCTGTGTATGCTGGAAATGAGACTTGAACATGGAAAATCCTTTTCCCAGCAGCATCCTTCATCTTTTTTCCTTTTGCTAAGGCTAAGCTGTGTGAGGGTGCATCAGGAATCAAGGCAGCCCCAACCATTTATCATTCAAATGTTCAGAGTCAAGAATGAAATAAATCTATGGCAGTTTTGCTAAAAGGGTGTATGTAAAGCAGGAAGGTTTCGGCTGTACTTCTTCATGTTCCTAACAGTTTCTAAACTCATCCAAGGAAGAGCATACCTAATAAAGCTGCACCATTCCACGAGTTTTTATTAGACTCGGTGCTAAGAAGGTGTCAACTTTGTGGATCCAGTTTCATCTAGGCTTTAGAATAAACTGTAAGATTATTTAATGCCTATGAAAATTACTGTGCAACTTTCTTGTAAGAATCCTTTGATGGTATGGGTTATGAGTACTGGAATAACTAATCCAATTCCAGAATCTCCAAAAATCTGTCTTTCAGTGCTGCAATACAGAGGGAAGGGAGAGTGAATGAAGATTGTAACACAGCTGAAACCATGGATAGAAAGCTACAGATTCTCCTCTCTGCAGGATGATTGAAGCCTTGCATTTTCTCCTGCCTTTGTGAGTAACTTAGCTTTCACTGTCTTTCTTTTCCTCAAGTAAAGTCCTCTTTTGCTGCACTGAGGGAATTAATTAATTTCCTTAAGATAGCAGTAGTGAATGGAAATAGGATGGTTTGGTGTATTTGAGTTCTTTTAGCAATAGAAGCTGTCTTAGTTTTTCCTTTTTTCAATGAAAATGTTTTTGGCTTCTTCCATTAACTTTCACCACTGCTTTTTGGGGGTGGCAGCAGCAGGAGTGGGTTCAATGAGAAAGAACATAAGACCTACTGATTGCATGCAGTGTTTCTCAGTGTTTTAGACTCCATGTTGCAGAAACACAAAACTCCCCTCCCCTCCCCTCTCCTCTCTTTCTGTTTCCCTCTGGAAGGAGTCATGCATGGTGCAAGGTTAAATACACTCACTATCAGTATGGTTGGATCTCTTTACTATTGTAGAGTGCAACCCAGGCAGATCAGTCAGTAGAACTGGCACCTTACAGTTAGGTTCTTTTCAAAATCATGTACGTCATACATATATACATTTTGACTGAGGCCACTGAAAGCTTCCTGCACAAGTGTCAGATCCCCTTTTATATTGCAGTGTCTCTCCATGCAGGTTTAGTCTGAGATTTTTGGATGAGTAACTGGTTTAATTTTACAGGGTTTTTAATTATTTTATTTTATTTTATTTTATTTTATTTTATTTTATTTTATTATTTATTTTTTTTAAGCAGGAAAGTACACTCACAAGTTATTCAGTATTGTTTACCAGTTGTTTCACACATTGCATCCCCATACAGAGAGGTAGAATATGGACTTTCATAAATTACTTTCTTACACCTGTATTTCATCTTAGTGTTGTCTTATTCCAAAGAAGGCCTTATTGAGCTTTGCATGGACTATAGGATACTACTGAAAATGAACAAAGCGCCACAGTCTGTTTCTGTGGTGCTTAGTCTTCAGTCAGAGCTGATGGGGGAAAAAAAATGAATTGCTGGTTTACAGGTGATCCTGAGTTACGGAGGCTTTAGTTTGTTTTACATTGGAATGAAATGTCAGCAGTCTGGAATCTCTGGCAAAGGTGAACGGTCTGTTTTGGCCCATCTGTCTGCTGGAGATCCCCAACACCAGATGGATGCCTGGGCATCTGGGGAGCTGGAGAGCAAGCTCAAGCCACTCGACCAGCTGGCTGGGCAGCCAGAGAGCAGACCGGCGGTAAATCAAGCAGCCAGCAAAAGGATAAGGCATCCGGCCAGGGGGAGAATGGTGGAGGCTGTCAGGGAGCTGGGAGCTGGGCAGCAGGCGAACTGGGCAGGAGCCAGCCATGCTGTTGGCCAGCTGGCCAGAATCCCTGCTTGCCAGCTTGATGTCCCGCCAGATGATCGCGTGTCATCCCGCTAAAGGTCATGAGGCCATCTTTGCAATTTAGGAAAACAGGTGACGAAAAGGTCTTATTTTGGGTTATTTAGTTTTCTCGAAAGGCTAAACAGGACATTCTCCAGATTTTCATCACTACTACAAAGTTTAGAGATTTGCTAACTTTTTAAAAATGGCAATTAAGAGTGCAATGTAGGCCCAGAGCTACAGCTTTGAGGAATCACCAGTGTTTTAAGTCTCGTAGAACTGGGCAACTGTAAATAATTTTCAGATAAGTTAGTTCATTTTGCAGATCTAACCACAAAATAACTTGCAAAATACAACTACAGATAATGGCTTAAAATCATCTATCTTTCCAAGTACTTTCTGCTCGTAAATTCTGAATGTGATCTGAATGTAAAATTTGAAAACTCTGTCATGAAAACAGAAAATAGAAACTTGCTTGAAAATTGGTGCAATATTTTCATATTTCTGTTCTTTCTTTGGACAATTCTGCTTTCTGGAAATATTTACATAAAATCACTGGCTGTGCAATATTTGTAAGTGGTAGTTTGGGTTTTTTTAGTTAGACCTAATGGATAAAGTGAAGAAAAAAGGTTTAGAAACCCTTCTTGAGGTCTAAAATAGAATCAGTAACCTTCAAAGGTAAATACAATTTTAAATACATTATGCAGCATGACTGAGGATAAGCATTAATTGACAAGTCATATTCAGCTGCTTGAACATTTGTAGAGAACACACTTGAAAAGCTGCAAACTCAGCTGAAATGAAATCGCATACACTTCCTGCAAAATGGTTTTGGTAGTACTAGGCAAATTCCATTTAAGAGTTTTCTAATAATATTAGATTAAACTCAGCCTTATGCCTGGGGACTGCAGCTACAACTCTACCTAGATCATTCTGTAGGTATGGGAAAGGTTAGAGTGAGGCGGATGGAGATTTCTTTTCAGTGTAGAACCCAAATCTTAGAGTGCTGTGGCAAGTTTGATTAATCACTCTGCTTCCTACTTCGTAACTAATACTTATGGTTTAAGAATAGGTACTTTCCTTTGTCCTTGCTGCAGACTGGAATATAAAGATATGTGGTGGTGTATGCTGTGCGTGCAAGGACAGCTTCTGTTTTAACACTCCACATGTGTCTACAGGTTCTTTTTAACATATGATAACCTGAAACATAAACAGGTGCCAGACACTGAAGATTGTAGCTTTCCTGCTGTGATTGTATGACCTTATAGGGTTAATATTATTTTTGTATTTTATAATTTACTTGTGTTCAATTTTATTATTATGGTGATGTGTAAATTTAATAATGGGTTTACTTGCAGCCTATTTGTGCTAGTTGTTCTGTATATTCTTCACATGAAACCGGAAAAAAAGAAATCTAATCCTGTTAAAATCTGGAGCCCAGCTATGCAGGTTGGTCATTTGCAACTGATGATTCAAAACAAGTCTGCTGTTCCAGCATGGATGATGATAAACTTTGTGTCCAGTTTGATAGATATGCTAGTCTGACCAGAGTTGTCTGACAGAATGATTGACGTGAGCAAGTTTCTTAGGGCAGCAAAACAACCCTGCTTACTTTGTCTATGCCAGAGCCTTGGAAAGTCAACTTTCTTGCTGCCAAGAGAGGCAGAGAGCTGTGGGAGCAGTAGTTGTTGTTTACCAACAAGGGCAAAAATATCCCGGTCATAGTTCTGCATGCAGGACTAGCAGGCAGAAACTGGTCTGGTTTTCCAACACTCACATTTTGACTCTTCCTTCTTCTCCTTTTCCCACTGACCTCTTGTCTTTAGGATGACTATGTTCTGCTTTGCCTCTTCTGAGAAGTCATGATATGACTTTGAGTTCAACAAAACCAGCTGATTGACCTATGAATAACTGTTACATAGTTGAGTTACACTGTTGAGTGTGTGGCTGAGTTCGGATTTGTCTTTATGATTCCATTAAGACAGAAATGACTGCCACGTATTTTGACCTGTTAGGTTGCTAATGGCAGTGCTGTAATTGTTGAGAAATTACAAAGTGTGATTTCTTCATCTTATGTACATTTTAGACTAATGTAGTAAGAAATAGCTTGCACTATTTCAGGGAGAGGGGTAGCCTGGATAAATGTTCTTTTAAGTCTTTGAAAACATCTGACATGTCTTTCGAATCAAGAGAAAAATATGTTAACTGGACTGGAAGCAGTTTATGGCTTATTTGACTAATGAATGCAGTCATTAACATGTAAATGAAATATATTAACCTTCTCTTTGCTATTAATATAAATGGTATACTGGGTTTAATTACAAAGAAGTGGCACAGCAATGCCGAAAAATTTGTAGGATGTTTTAAATAGCATGTTTAAGGTAAAATGCAGCATATATGAATATGATTATGGATTAACAGGGTGAAATAAGATAAAGTTCAGATCACAGGCAGATATTTGAAATCCCAAGGCAGAGGTTTATGATTGACTCATTTCCATTCTACTATGCCTGTATTGCAGTACAAAGCATGAAAAAAACCTAATGCAAAATTAGTCCAGTACTTTGTGTGTTCTTCCTAACAATATTTTCTGGCATTGTTTTTGGTTTTTCTTTTTTAAACTGCTTTAAGGTATATGCTGGAAATAAAAAAGTGATACAATCTAAAACAGCAACAGTAAGATCCAGAACAATCCAAGTATGTTTTTCAAAGCTGGCTACAAATCTTGGGAGAGGCTAGTTCAGTCAGAGCAGAAACTTCTGACTGGGGCCTCCTACTAGTTCAGTATCAGATGTGCTATGAAGAGGTATTCAATATTTGGTATCTATTTGAAGTTCTACAATTCAAAACAACAGTGATTAAATAGCCATTCCTCTAGGGTGCCACCCAAAAAGAACTCTGTTGCCCATCCAGGAACCCAAATATAAAAAATAACTTCCTGTTTCCTATGTGGCTTTTTGAATTGAAGACTGCAAGTGAAAAATAAAAAAGCAGGTTGTTTTCAGCTCTGATCATGACCTTTTAATACTCATCTCTGTTTTCATTCAACACCTGTTTTCTTTAATGCCTGTTTCTGGTTATTTTGTACTGAGCAGGTGTCAGTTCTTTTAGGATCTCAGTAAAAAAAGGCACTATCACTCAAAGCTGGTGTACTAATTTATTGAGTAAATGATGGAAACTATGGAAAAGGTAATAGAAATCTTAAGTCCCTTCTGATTTTGGAAACCCCTGCTGCAGCATCAGACAAACTGTTCCTTGTGAATCATGGCACACTGCGCAGGGTTCCTGTCCCCAGATCACAGTCCTCCTGTACTCTCGTAGGGTCTTCCTCACAACACAGATTCATTGATTACTGATAGCAGTTGAATTTGGAATGTGAACTTAGAGAGGCTGTTGGACAATATGCTCCTACACCCTTATCTCAATAAAGGTATAGTTCCCGAACAAGTGCATATAATATTTCAAGTGGACAAGACAATGCACTAGCACATATAACTATGACTGAGTGCGTGTTGAATACATGAACATTGCTTAACTATGCACTGATTACTTCTACACGGATCAATTATTGCATAGAGCAGTTGCACAATGTCCATGGTACAGAGGCACGTACTTGAGTAATCATGGATACCCTGCCATAGCTGGTTGGTAAGTGCGCATAGACTATTCAAAGTGAAATCTATACAGGAGAAGGAAGCAAGCATGTGGGTCACAAACTCTTCATTCAGTAGTCTTCTGTCTGCAACACTACACTGGTGACTTGGGAATTTGGGGTTATTTGAGATTGAGTAAAGAAAGGAATTGCAAAATTAAAGGATCCTAAGGAAAGTGATTTGGCAGAAGTGCCCTTCCTGATATGACATAGTTAATTTTATGTTATGTCTATTTTCCTGCAAAAGAAAGGTCTTGATAGATATACAATCACTTAAGACTTAGGAGAAATACAATGTCTTAAATTCACACTGTTTAAGCAAATCCATTACAGACTTTACATCACTCATGATGAAAATGGAAGACAAAAAGTGTTAGATCTGTATCTAGCTTTTGCAATATGGTTATATTTAACATGCATTAGATATCTATTGCAATAGAAAGTACTGCTGTTTGTGTGGGATCAAAGGCATGACCTCTGCATTGCAATACAGCTACAAAACATATTTATTATATTACAGCTGAACTGGTATTTTTCTTTTCTTTAATCTACTATTTAAATGTGGATGGTGCTCTCCATTCAGAAACACAAAAATGAAGAAAAAAGCACATAAAGTGCATAAGGCTAAAGTCATCAAAACTCTGCAGTATCTGTGATCTTTATATCATTAGCTATGAAACCTTTCTAATCTTGAGATTAGTTATGACATAATACTTCTGTGGGGCTATTGAATTGTTTTCACATGATTAGTTTTAAGTACATGTTTTCAAGAGATGTTCTTCATGCTGTTTGTAGAGTCAGGTTATTTGCTTGTTAATTGTGGTGACACAAGCAGCATTTTTATTGACTATAGTCCGTTCATCTGTGAATTCATTTTGGTAGTGTACATGTCTTATTTGATAATCAGAGAGCACTAGAGTAGTTTTACAGTGCTCTGATTGATTCCTCAAGGACAGTACTCCATAACGGAGACCTAATGGAGCACTGAGAAACCAGTTCTGTGCAGCATATGAGTGACTTGCATTTAACTTGAGCAAAAATCATAAACATTCATCACTTTTCAATATCTGTTCATTAGGAAACATCTCGTGATTTCAAGGGTATCACCTCTTCTCCTCCCCACTGCATTTTTTGATGTTACCTCATTTAAACAGAATATATTATATGGACAAATGTAAATTGCAGACCCCCTCCCTTCCCCAATATAGTCCACGTGATTGGACCATGACTCTATGGTAGATTATATGATGAGGTTATACCTATAGCCAGAAGCTTCATTAGGAGAAGGTTCATGCTTCCATATGCTGGCATAGGGCAAGAGCTTCCTGAAACTGCAAAGTGGGAATGCCAGCCTAGCACAAGAAGAGGTGCTGCTGCGGTAGTACAAAGTGTGCCATGGCACAAGACTCAGAGAAGGGAAAGTTATGGAGCAGCGAGGACACCTCACTTAGTTGTTCTTCCCAGTAAGGAAACAAAAGTATGAAGTCCAGTATAGAGTCAAGTGCATGTATATGCATGTGGAATTTGTGCTGCACAGGTTATTTTAGTCTATCAAATATCTGTCTTAAGGTAAAAAGGGGGGGAAAAAACCAAACCCATACATTGCCGATGCAATTTATGCCTGTGCAGAGAGACAGTACAAGACATGTACACCACCTATAAATCTGAGTGACACGTATGTCTTTAAGGTTTTTTTTGTATATTGAAAGCCATATAAAAAGAGCAGAAACTCGAAACTGGAATTTGGCCAGGAATACAAGCCAATGATACTTCTAAAATATGATGCATTTTTGCTGTCATTTGGTTTTAATGCAGATGTAGTACTATCTGCAGGATTTCTAAACTTCAGATTAAGCTCCTTTTTCAGCTGAAGTACAGTATTTCTAAAAGCAGCTACTAGATTTAATTATGTTCATTAAAGTAAGATTCAGAACAATAATTCTAAGAGTTATTATGAAAATTCTTCAACTTTTTTACATGTTTGGTTTTATGATGCAATTAAACATTGTCTGTGAAGTTTATTGTCATCCTATGTAATTTTTTTGTCATTTTAAAACAAGCTTGTAATTAATGTGGGAAGTAAAGACATGTGAAGTAGATGAGCAAAAATGCGACATAGTACATATAAATCTGAAGGTGTTTACCATCTGCAAGCATATCTGTACTATTTCTTTAGTTGGTTGTATATTACATATGTTGTTTTTAGAATATATAGAACACTGCTAGTCATTCATACAATGTACAAAATAGCACAGTATCTAGAGTTGTAAAACAACATGTTTCCAGAGAAGATATCATGCCTACTAATTTTTTTAAGAGATGGTGGTGTAGGTGTCTGCATGTTTTTATATGTTAAATGGAAAATATATTTTTTTGGTATTAACTTAGCATGTAAATAGTTTATGACTGGAAGACCTTACAAAGCTAGGTTTAGTTTTTTTATCTTGTGTGAAGATTCTCTACTGTCAAATAATTTTGTTGAGCTCAGGCTCCAACCTGTTCTTTCCTTTAGGACATCTGCTTGGCTAACTGGTTTTGTTTGGTTTTTTTTCCTGACTCTAGCAAGGACTTTTAAAGCTCTATCCTGTTATCAAATTTAGCTAAAATTGGCCAACAAAGTTGGAAGCTAGAGAAATGGATGACAGACCTATGATCAGTATGACTACCTAAGCTTTTATTCTGTTTGCCTCAGTGTGTAGCAGAAACATTAATGATAGCTTTCACATTTCTTGAGCTGTCTCATCTAATCCTCTGTTGCTTGTATATCTGTGCATACACAGTTTGTCAGTGTGACAATGGTTAACACAGGGGAACGCTTTTAGCTTCACTGAAACTCATGTGGCTTAGTGTGAGGAACTGTCTACACACAGCTTCCCGCAGATCTGTCTTTCCATTCCTCCAAGTACTCACTGACTTTAGCTTCATCTGTCTTTCTTTCCTTCTTTTGTTTTGTTTTGTTGCATTCACAGATTGTCACCTCATTCAGTTATTGATCTCTCCTGTGCTACAAATTCACTCAACACTGCTATCCCTGCCTTAAAACGATTTCCATGGGGGAAATCTTGAATCTATTGCTTCAAACTTAATTGACTTTTAAATTGAATTGATGAAAGGAATAAAGTTCCATTTCTATTCTAGCTGTTTTGGTTCTCCTAAGCTAAAAGGATGAAGATAATTTCTGTCATCAAAAACAGGCAGGCATGATACTGAATGCATGTGGACTGTGTTGTCAAGTGCATAGTTTATACTTTACAATTTCTTCACCCTAATGTTGGTCTGCCCCTACCTGTTCAAAGGTACAAGTTTTTTAGGAAGTTTGGTAGTTTCTCTGTCAAATTCTCAGCTATTGCTTCACAGTTCTGTTCAGAAGGTCACGCTGTATGTCTGAAGTCCTAAGGCATGTGGCATGGGTAATTTCCTTCTTGGACACAGTGGGGTTTCTAGGTACAGCTACTTTCTCCTAGGCTTTCCTAAAGGGAAAAGCCCAGAGCACTGCAAAGGTTAAGTGAACTGGCCTTTGGGGCACAGCAGGAAGCTTTCCAGTCTGTGTTTGTCTGTTAACTTCAGTCGAAAATAGTCCCCCTCGTTGTTCTCGTTAGCTTCTCATTCCCTGAAGTTTGAAAGAACGGTTTGTACTTCAGGTGCAGACACTGTGTGTGTTAACATGACAGACAAGCATTTAATGTGGCTATCCAATAGGCTGAGGTGGCATTGATTATATGCTCTGTCAATATCAGAAAGTACCAATTTAAGAACCTTACTCTAAGTTGCTAGCCATTTGGGCTATTAGCCATATCCGGCCTGGTTGTATAAAGCACCATCTGGTGATCATTTCAGCAGTCCTTCATGTTGAGACATTTGCTTTTCATAAAAAGAACTGTAAACATCTAGCTGTTTCGCAAATTACACCTCGGTTTCTGTGGAGATAGCACAATTCAGTTATGACAAGTAACTATAGTGGCAAAATTATATGTATGTAGTGACAGCTGTATTAGGAGGCTAAAATACTTCCTTCTTTTTAAAATTTCTTTTTACTGCCTTTAGCATTTCTGTGGAAAAGATACCTGAAAGAGCATGTTCTGGACTGGACTGTGGAAGTGGCAGTAGCTGCCACAGCAATGAAAATCTTGTATTAAAATTCACCTGACCACCATTTAGCAGTCAGATTTATTGATCTACTTTGCTAGGGTTTAAATCTGAGGTTTTCAGTCTTTTATCTGTGGTATGCAGAAATCTATATGACATGTTCAGTGTTGACAGTCGTATTAAATTTATAGAACTAGATTCCACAATTGTCTTGGAAAATATTTAGAGGTCTGTAAACTGAAAAAGTTTGAAAAACATTGCTTCAGGAATGCAACTCCACGCTACGAGAAACCCATCATTATTTGAGTAGTGAGCACTCTGACTGATGTCCTTTTCTACTGACAGAAATCACAGAATCATTTAGGTTGGAAAAAACCTTTAAGATCATCGAGCCCAACTGTGAACCTGACACTGCCAAGTCCATCACTAAACCATGTCCCTAAGGGCCACTTCTACATGTCTCCAGGGATGGCGACTCACTTCCCTGGGCAGTCTGTTACAGTGCTTGATAACCCTTTTAGTAAAGAATTTTCCCCTAATATTCAATCTAAACCTCTGCTGGTGCAACTTCAGGCCATTTCCTCTCATCCTATCACTTGTTAATTGGGAAAAGAGACCAACACCCACCTTGCTACAACCTCCTGTCAGGTAGTTGCAGTGAGCAATAAGGTCTCCCCTCAACCTCCTTTTCTCTAGACTAAACAACCCCAGTTCCCTCAGCTGCTCCTCATAAGAATTGTTCTGAACAAGAATAACTTTATTTCTTATGCCACAGCACATCTTAACATATTTTATATATACTAGGTGGTACCTATAAACAGAAATGTAATCAATATGTTAATTCCAACATTATGATAATGAATAGTTGATGAAGAAGAGAGATGCAATAAAATGCAGTTTTCTTTTCATCTTGACCTTTATCTGTTCAGTTGATTGACATTTATAAATACAGACAGAAAACTGGTAATAATAAAATTTGAGATGGGTCCATCAGAATAAACAATGACACAAGTAATCAAGACCAGCATCTGTAAAGCATATGTGGTACTATCTCTGACAATTGCCAATCAGTGCTTATATCAGTAAAAGTTAACTGAGTACTTCTTTATTCATTATTTATGTCTGACAGTTATTCTTTGAGTGTCTGATCAGGTGGTGAGACAGTTCATGAAATAATGAGCTTAAAGTTTACGAAAATGATTGTAAACCCCACAGAAGTGAAAGGAAAATTAATTGCTGGATAGTCACAACTATTCTTAGGACAATATAGGTATAAAAAAACGTGAATGATATCACAATCTATATAATGTAGCAAAGTCAGAAAAAAAGAATTCTCTTGTGCAACTGTCAGAAAAATGGAGGGTGGGAAAAGAAGTGATAGATATACCAGGAGTGGCATCAGGTTTACTTTACTGCAATAAGAAAAATTAGATCCAAGGCTTTGTATGGCACTGCTGATGTTTGCTGCAGATACGTACCACTATAGGATTAAGAGGTCTGCAGGAATCTCTTTTACTTTCATAATCTATCCTGCCCTTCCTATCCCCTGTCTTCATTATTTAGTCTTCAGACTTCTCCCTTGTTCCTCTGCATTCCTGCCTCTAAGATCCTTTCTTTGCTTCAGAAAACTCACTAGGCTCATTAGACATGCGTGCGCCATTTGCTTGCATCCTCACTAAGTGCCTTGGAAGCCAAAATAAGATGGATGAGGACTGAAAAGCGTACTGAAGGGGATTTATAGTTGAATTTAAGCTTTCTGATACAACATTGAATAAGCTTCTTGTTGTTCATGGTCCAAAAACCTCTGTAGTTTTCTCAAATCTGTCCTTTTTATGTCATCTAAAATTCTGTAGAAAGGAATATGGTAAACATCAACTCTTCTCTTCTTTGCCAGGTATTTTCCTGCCCTTCAGTGTGCCCCTCTCCCCACTCCCACCCCCCATCTTTAGATGTGGGGAACAAGGCCAACTTCCTGGTACTCTTACAAGGTACAAGAGGGTCACTGGGAAGCAGCTGCTAATTCCAGGGCTTAAAAGCACTGAGACTGGAAGAGAAACTGCAGAATGGAGCATTTCCTGCCCTTCTTTGTCCTATTTCTCAGATTCTTTGCAGAAGGATGATTTCTATCCCAGCAATTACTGCCTCTGTTTTTTTTTTGTTTTCCAGTCGTAGCTCTGGAACTGCTGATGAGCCAAAATCTTCCTAGCCGCTCCCAGTAATGCAATCTGTTGTTTATATTTAAAATGATTTTAATTGTCTAATTAGCATTTAATCACCTAAACTTTGGTCTTGTGTTCTGGGTTTTGATGAGTTGTGTATATTCAGTTTTGCTCTCACTTTCCTTCTGGTCTTTCTTTTCCCTACGTGTAGGCTGAGAAAGTCTTTAAAACATGCTGAAAACTTCTGTTTCCTTTTAAAACCATTTAAATATCTTCAGCTACTAACTGAATTTAAAATTTTGGTAATAGTATTAGTTTTGAAGACATCAAAATCAGATCTGAACTGGAGAAAGTCATCTTATTAATGCAGTAATAATGTAACATTAGTAGTTTGGTTGTGGTTAAGTAATTAGCAGTTTGGTTATAGTTGAAGATAAAAGAAAAAAAAAGGCTGTGAAGAAGTATCTTTCCAAAGTGAACTGACAAGAACTAACAAGTTTTGGCCGTAGGAGGTTGCTTGATGAAGGGTAGCTTGCCATAGAGAAGTCTCTATTTTCCAGTTATATAATTCAGCCTAATAGTTCTCATAACATATTGAGTATGCATCCCATTGGGATAAAAATGATTCACATGCTGTTTCTTGGTTGTGGACAAAAAAATATCAGAGAAAGAAAGACATCATAAATGCAAGCAAATGTTTTTTATTGAAATAATGTATTTTATTTTTCTGGTTTTGTGGGTTTTTTGGTTTTGCCTTTTTTTTTTTTTTTTTTACTCTTGTTCCAGATTATACATCAGAGCAGTAATCAAACTGGTGGGACACAGCAGTTTCCTCACCAATCAATGGTGCAAAGGTGACTGTAGGGAAAGGTCAGGTTGTGGCTGCAGCCCATGATGGTGCTGGGAACCAAGGTCCATTTGCCCAGATAACATGCTTGGAAGCCCAGGTCACCATGACTTCTCCATTATGTCGCTCAGTCTCACAGAGCTTCCAGCAACACAGAAAAAGGGTTGCAAAAACCATCTCCTGTCTGAGCTGAGGGATGGTGCTGCTTACAGTCCTGTACTAAGTGACACTAATGCTGCCTTTGGATGCGTGCTGCTCCTCTGCTGTTGCAGTTCAAAGCTAGGTAAGCTAACCTGTGTTTATTTAGAGTGACGTACTTAGTTCCAGACCAAAAATACGCAGAGAAGGGTGATCGCCTAGTTACTGTTACTGTTGGCTAGGAGACAGTAATACCAACTGAGAGCTGAATCCATGGTCTGTCCCTCCCTCCCTTCCTTGGGTGCTTGCTGCTTTTGTCTGGTCTGGCACTGCAGATGGAGAGCATTACCAGCCCCAAGATCAAACTGGTCACTGCACACTGAATTTAGATATTATCCTATCTATGTTGCCATGACCGTTCTTTGGCATGAGGGGTATTTGCTATTTAAAAAACAAAAACAAAAACAAAACAACAAAAAAAAACCTGTAAGGGCCTAAGAGTATTAATTTTTAGTTGAGTGAGCTAGTGGAAGGTGAAAGAACAACGGTGTATCTAGTGAAATATACTGGAGGTTGTCATGCAATGGTTAAGCCACTGTTATTTCACTACCTGTAATAGCAATTGCAGTCTGTAATCATTATCTCAGCAGAATAACTTGCTTGTTACTCAGTGTAATTGGTTATTGGTCATAAACTTTACCATAAACTAGCACTCTAAAAGCACCTAGAAGAAAGATATTGTTGACAGTTGCTGGGCAACTTACTATTAAATTCAAATAACCAATGAAAGCAAGAAAGGTATGATAAGGCATGCATGCTAAGAAGGGTGCTGATTAAAGGTTATGATTATCAAACCTGATAAGCTTTTCTTAGGGATAGATTCTGGTTTAGATATACTGCAGTGAATCAGCTGAAGTAAAAAAGTGCAAGGATTTGATTCCTTAATGTTTAACTATTAATAGTACCACCACTGGGCCTGTTGGCATATTGTATGGAATTCCCTTTTACCATTTTTTAAGGTGTAATTTTGAAAGATTTGGAAAAAAAAAAAAATCTTATACTCCAGAACATGCCTCAGAATCTCTGCTTATAATAATTTTAAAGAGATGGGATATCAGAATATATTAATCCCAGTTTTAAAAGCAGTAGGTAAAAGTAAGACCATCATGGACATCTGTATACAAACCTAGAGTTGCTACATAGAATAATATATTGGAATCAAAATGGTGGTAGGAAGGAATGGTATTTTTATCTTTTTTAGAGCTGATTGTAGATAGAGAAGATTCCTTTATTATAGACAAAAGTATTAAAATGGATCTTTCAATAGATTTAGTCTTAACACAGAAACTTGATCTTAACACAACATTTGGAGCTTAATCACCTCTCATAGTGATTTGGAGCTCAATAGCAAGCATTTGTACAAATTTCACATTTCATTATACATATTAAAAATAACTAGATTTTTTTTTTTTTTTTATGCTGGCAAAGCTTTTCCCTGCAGAACCCTTCACAAAAAGCTGCTTTTAAGCTGCTGCATGAGTGCCCAAGTTATCTGTTATCCCCTCTTGGAGCAGAATTCAAGTACTGTCTCTAGCTTTGTATCTGTAGGTGTCTTAATCAGAAGGTCCGCTGTGTCACACCCTTCTCAGTACTAGAAACGTTGTGATGCAAACACTTGTATCCTGTGACTATTACAGGTTCCAAAAGTCTTAGTATCTGATGGGCTGTCTGGGTTTGGTTTATGCCAAAATGTATGGCATGGTTTATGTCTGTGTTTGGTATATGAATTCACATGTAGACTCTACAAAGGTCTGAAATTCTATCATTATTTTGGGGCTGGGAGGGGAGGAAGGGAGGACGGGAGGAACTCCAGAAATATAAGAATATCTATGTATGTATTTCTGCTGAGAAAGCATATCATGCTTGATGACTCTGTAGGCAATGGAGTCTTCTCAAGCTCTTGTAGTTTTACCTACTTCACATTTTTTCATCCAAGTCTTTCAGTCTCTTCAGAAAACAGCTTTTTTTCTGTATGCAGCTAGTCCTGTGGTTAAATAATGACAAGTAGTACCTTTTCTTCTGAGCCCAAGTATGTTTTGTTCCTTTGAGTCCCTTGAGCGTTTATATTCTGACACTACTATTTGATATCTTTACCCTCTTCTTGGGAAAAGTCAATTTCATCAAATCCCTCTGAAGCAGTAAGAGGAAACTAGTTTTACTCCTTATGTTTCCCTTATGCTTCTCCTGCTATGTGCTGGCCAGGTACCCTTGAATACTGATAGATTTTAACTGACTTCCTGATAGTCTATGCACATATTTATAGACATATTTGCACCACTTCCCTCTCACTTTAGTAAAAAGAAACTTAGAGACAGCAGAGTAATATCACTAGAAGTTAAAAAACCACAAACCAGGATATATAAACTGTACATATTTTAAAAGCATTTAGTATGCAATAAAGATTTAAATATCATATATCATATTTAAGTGTAATACAGCTTGCTTTCTTCATTTCCCTTCCCCCATCAAGTTGAGGAACAGCTTATTAGAAGGGAAGCAATGTGTGTAAAACTCAGTAATACAGTCAAATGTCAATGCATGAGCTGAATAAAGAGAACAGCCTCGTGAGTATACTTACAAGTAAATTAAAATAAGAACATTGTGCGATTTTAACCAAAATGGTTATTCTAGATGCCTGAGATCTGTGAAAATTGCAATGGGAGGTAATACTGCTCCAAATTATGTCATCTTTCATTCAGAATGTGCTGTTAATTATATCAGCACCTGTTAGCTGTACTTACTGTTATGTGAGCATTTCAAATGAACACACTCTATTTAAATGAATTCTTTCGTGGTTGAAAACTATGGCCTGACTGTATTTTTAGTGTGTTTTTGACACAAATATTTTGGCTGTTATAGTTTGTTGGAGCAAAATACATACTTTTGGCAAACTGATTACATTCAGGGCCAGAAGGGCCCTTTGGATCATACACTCAAGTATTGTGGTCTATCACCCAAATATTCCTATGTCTAACCTGTAACTTCTGGTTATATCTTCTAGAAAATATTTTAAAAAGCATAAGGAATTCTCCCAGAGTGTAACCTAGAGATTACTCAGAAATAAAAAAGAAAATCTGATCTGGATGAGGGGATCAAGTACACCCTCAGTAAGTCTGCAGATGACACCAAGTTGGGTGGGAGTGTTGATCTGCTTGAGGGTAGGAAGGCTCTACAGAGGGATCTGGAAAGACTGAATCTATGGGCCGAGGCCAACTGGATGAGGTTCAACAAGGCTGAGTCCTGGGTGCTGTGTTTGGGTCACAACAGGCCCATGCAACGGTGCAGGCTTGGGGAGGAGTGACTGGAAAGCTGCCTGGTGGAAAAGGACCTGGGAGTTCTAGTTGACAGCTGACTGAATATGAGCCATTTGTGTGCCCAGGTGGCCAAGAAGGCCAGTAGCATCCTGACTTGTATTAGGAATAGTGTGGCCAGCAGGACTAAGGAAGTGATCGTCCCCCTGTACTCGGCACTGGTGAGGCCGCACCCCGAGTCCTGTGTTCAGTTTTGGACGTCTCAGTACAAGGAGGACATTGAGGTGCTGGAGCGTGTCCAGAGAAGGACATCGAAGCTGGTGAAGGGTCTAGAGCACAAGTCTTGTGAGGAGCGGCTGAGGGAACTGGGGTTGTTTAGTCTGGAGAAAAGAAGGCTGAGGGGAGACCTTATTGCTCTCTGCAACTCCCTGAAAAGAGGTTGTAGCCAGGTGGGTGTTGGTCTCTTTTCCCAGGTAACAAGTTGTAGGACAGCCTGAAGTTGCACCAGGGGAGGTTTAGATTGGATATTAGGAAAAAACATTTTTCACGAAAAGGTTTGTCAATCATTGGAACAGGCTGCCCAAGGAAGTGATTGAGTCACCATTCCTGAAGGTATTTAAAAGACATGGAGATGTGGTGTTTAGGCTTAGTGGTGGACTTGGCAGTGTTAGGTTTACGACTGGACTCAATGATCTCAAAGGTCTTTTCCAACCTAAATGATTCTATGATTCTATGATTTGTTGTAGTTTCATGCGTTTGCTACTGCAACAGTTCTTGAAATAACCCCTCCTTTTTGAACGACTATGTAAACCATCTTCTTACTTCTGTTCCACATTCCCTTTGAATATATCAAAGATTATAATTTTGAAAATGATGTACAGATTTTGGTATTAATATGGTATTAATTATTGGAAAATAAAATAATTCATTGCTGCTTTTCTGGTGTGAATGCCTCATCTGTCCTCTTATAACAGACACATTTATTGAATACTACACCATTAATCCCTAACAGTTTTACATTTATCTGGTGAGCCTACGACATTAATAAAGTAAAGATGACACAATATAAGAATGTATTTTCAGAATTTCACTTTAAAAAGCAGCTCTTTATTCCACAGTGTTGAAAAATCTGTTGATGTTGCAAAGATGTGAAATGTTGTGATTGAATTTCTCATCCAAGTTTTCTCTTGAAATATCCTAAAGTAATATAAGGTGCAATACTATAATAAAAAGTATTATTCAAATGTTATTACATTTCTGTGAAGTAAAATATTTTTTGAGACTTAATGCTAATTCTTCAAATGTCTCAGAAAAAATGTACGTCTTACGAAGCAGAAATTTAAGAAGCCTTCTGGAATAAGTCTGGATTACAGTTGCAGTTTTGAAACTCCTATATAACTTTTTTTGAACATACCAGATGATTTTTCAGTACTAGATCTATTTAGAATGACACCATAATTTAACATTGTGTCCCATCTATGTGTTTTGCTGGTGGGAAAATCAGTGATCCTCAAATAAACAAGTCTTTTCTTTTTTTTTCTTTTTTTCCTTGCTTGATTCGATTTTGAATGGATTTTCACGGTTATGCCCATTTTTTTTTTTTTTTTAATATGATTTTGCAAGAAAACAGGTTAATTTGTGGACCCATGCAAACATCACAACACAAAATACCTAAATGAGCAAAGTAGTGATTTTTTTGTTGTTTTCTTTTTAGGTTTGTCAGCCCTCAATTGAAGGACTTCTGTTGTACCAGTTCAAGCTCCAATAGTACTGCGCATGCTCAGGACTTTCATTTAGCATTTACTGAGGATGATACATGTGATTCTGTCTACCCAATGGCTGACCAGAGGGAGTTTTCTGGAAGATCGCCAAGGTCATATTGCTTTACCTGCGTGTTATTTCCAAGAAATTTTTTCTGTCACATTATGGAATCTATACTATAGAGTTGCCATCTGTGGAACTGGACAAGAGCCACCCCTGGGTATCTGTATGTACTTATCACTGCTTATAGGTACTTACCTCTCAAGAGGCCATCAAGTCTCACATTGTGACTAAATAAACACAAGGGAGGTCAGAAATTCTCAATCATTAGCACTTAATTTATATGAGAGCATGCTTGAAGTTAAAATAAAATTTTAGGAAAAAATGCTGTCTGGATCTGGCTGAATGTAAGACAACATGAGGTCATTTAGTTGTGTACTTCAAGGATTTAGGAGTGTCATCTTCTGACCAAGCAATTAATTCAGCTCATGGGCTTCTCCCAAGCCCCTCTCTCTTGAGTATCTCTTGAGTAGAGTCAGTCCAGAGGCCTGGGTGGCAGCAGTCTGTTCCTGACTGCCATCGCAGAGCCGCCTGCGGTTTCTGGTGTGTTGCTGAGTGGCTGAAGTAACTGTGGAGTGGAGCAGCTCACAGGTGCATGCACCCTCTCATGCAGGTGCAGTAAGTCTCACATTTTTAGCAGGTATTCTCTTTATTGTACCTGCTCAGTGTGGTCAGTCTGGCACCTAGCCAGAGAGGTAACACTGATCCCTGGGCTCCTGTGGACCTGATGATATGAAAGTGATCACAGTGTATCGCTTTGTGCCACTAACCATGTTTCTGACCTTGCTGGAAAACTTGGAAAACTACAACTAAATTTAAGTGACATTCTATATAAATAAGAAATAGTTGAAATTTACTCGGTATTGACATATTGACTCCCATATATTATGCCTGAAATGAAGTTAACTTGTACTGAGGCTAGAACATATATCTCATGGTCTCACATCTTCATTTTCATCTTCCCTTGGTAGTTTGTTCTAATACTTAATCACATGTGGTTTTATAAAGTGCATTTTTTTTTTTTTAATTTAATAAATTCTTCTGTTTGAAACTGCCAGCTGCTTCTCTGACACAGTTAGGAGCTCTTTAGTACCCAAGATTCCTCTGTGAAACGTAATTTTCTCGTTAACTTTAAGGTTAGATATTTTTTTGCCTGCCGTATAAAGTGAGGTCCTTAAGTAACTCAATTTAGCATACTTTTTCTCTTTTGCAACATTCTCTTTGTAGTTTGGAACCTATTAAAAGCATCTGAGTGCTGGTCCCACACGTGGTCTTACTCCTATCCGCTATCTTGGATGTACGTCATTATCCTTGTTTCCCACAGTACTGCACTTGACTCTGTGTTCAGTGGCCTGTCTGCTATAACCTTCAGGTTTTCTTCAGAACTGCAGATTTCCAGGAAGTTATCAGTTGTCCTGTTCGTAAATGTAGTCTGACTTCCTTGTTTGCAAATGAATGACTTATGGCTTAGGTTGCATCAGTAATTAAATAAATAAAAATATCATGGGTCTTGCAAGAATGCTGCTAAAACCTCCCACATTTAGTTAGGATTACTTACTGATGGTTCCATTTTGAAAAATCTGTCAGTTTAATAATCTTATGTATCACAGCAGTTCCTAAAGGAGCAAACAAAGAATGAGTTCCCCTTTTTTGTTAGGTAGTGTATAATAAACACAAACAAAGAGTTTTCCCCAAAGAGCTTGCTGCAGAGATAGACTGTTACAGGAGGGGATGGAGTATCACACAAAAAATATTATTGAGTATAAGTGAGGAGATTATAATTGTTACAAAGTATAATTAGGAAAGATAAGCTTTTATGGAAAAAAGTTTGGAGTCCAGATAGAGGAGAGAAAGGTAATGTGACAGATTTAAATTTCTTAACTTTTTTCAAAATTTCCTAGAATTCTAATATTGTAATTAAAGTTACCTTCAAAACTTATGATCTATTTTAAGGAATTTGTGAGGATTTCTTGGCCATTAATGAAAAGTATATTAATCTGATCTGCTAAGTTTACTGATATCCAAACTCATTAATTTTCCACGAATTAAGACTGTATCACCATCAAACAAAACATGTCCTAAACAAAGTGTATCAGTCTCTGGCACATTAAGTAGACCCCCAAAATCCTCTACTTTTCTCATATTCCTGAAAAAAAGACCTGTTACATACACATATGTAGTTCATGTATTATCTACATGCTATCTTTCTGTCCTCTCAGTGTAAAATCAAAAGCACAGTGCTGAAATTTGTAGATTATTCAACATTTTTTATAACTTGGTAAGAAGCTGAGAGACGTGCTAATGATAGCATTTCTATCTTAGACAGTATGCAGATGTGTATTATCATAATTCCTATATCTAACTAAGAAGGGAGAAGTTCAGTGTACTTAAATTGCTATAAAGTATCTAAATGATTATTGTCTGTGCTAATAGGTATGTAAAAAGTGTTCTGGAATAAAAGATTATTTAAATCATTATGGTTTCTTGAACTGAACTAACAAACTAAGAGGGATTTCAATCTAAGGGTGACTTTCAGGTGTGCCCAGTGCATTTACAGTGCCTTAGACTTAACTTGATATTTCTGCAGTTTACAAAGCCATTCTCAGCTGATGTTTTCTATTCTGAAGACCAGAAAGATTGAAGAAAAAAAATCATATAATCTTTCCATGATACTTATGTTTTCAGTAAACATTGTCTTGGCTGAGTATGTAAATAGATGGGAGAAAATAGTTCCTGTTCTATGGAGGAAAGGAACTTAAGGCAGTAATCTGGGTCAAAACATGCTTCACGGGAGACAGTCCTCCACCAAATTCTCCAAGGCGAGTCCTTCCCGTGGGCTGCAATTCTTCAGAAACTGCTCCAGCATGGGTCCCTTCCACAGGGTGTAGTCGTTCAGGACCAGACTGCTCCAGCGTGGGTCCCCCATGGGGTCACAAGTCCTGCCAGCAAACCTGCGCCAGCATTGAGCTCCTCTCTCCATGAGGTCACAGGTCCTGCCAGGAGCTTGCTCCAGTATGAGCTTCCCACGGGGTCACAGCCTCCTTCAGGTGTCTCCACCTGCTCCGGCGTGGGGTCCTCCATGGGCTGCAGGGGGACAGCCTGCCTCACCATGGTCTTCTCCACAGGCTGCTGCACGGGAATCTCTGCTCTGGGACCTGGGGCACCTCCTCCTCCTCCTTCTGCACTGACCTTGGTGTCTGCAGAGTTGTTCCTCTCACATCTTCTCACTCCTCTCTCTGGCTGCAATTGTCCTTGGTATTTTTTTCCCTTTTTAACTCTGTTACCCCAGAGGCACTTTCCATCATTGCTGATGGGTTCGGCCTTGGCCAGTGGGGAATCTGTCTTGGAGCCAGCTGGCATTGGCTCTATTGGACATAGGAGAAGCTTCTAGCAGCTTCTCACAGAAGCCACCCCTGTAGCCTCCCTGGTTCCAAAACCTTGCCATGCAAACCCAATCCAATGCTGCAGTAGTTTTTTCACAAGCTAAATGGTAGTATTAACATATACTTAGATGGAAAATCATCAATACTGAGCAGTGAGTATTTCTAATTATTTTAAGTCTGAATTGAATGATTGACCAGTTATAGTGCTGGGAAATGGTTTAAGGAAATGTGCTATAGAAGACCCCTACAAAATACCTGCATTTTAAGTCAGACACTCTGTTGCTTATAATTCTTAAAACCATATGGATACTTAGGACAGCACTTACAGTGTTTATTTTCAGTGAAAGAATTTAATTGCTCAGATAGATATGTGTGTATTTTTCTACAATCAATGAAAAGAGGTAGGGTTTTCCAGCCTGTGCATCAGTGGTAGCCTGGAAACTGCTGGTGGTGGTTTGTGAAGCATGTGTGTATGTAAGCTTTACTGGAGATTGTAGTTGATAAATACTGACAGTTGCAGTTGCATATATATGTTCTTAATCATAAAAAAGAATCAAGATTAGCTGGTAACATGACTGTAACCCTTTAAGCTTTAACTTGGATAAAAAGCATATACCAGAATCACTAGTGGTTAATAGTTTTCCTGAGTGGGAGGGTTTATGTTACCTCAATTTCCTGTGTTGCCATTAAAACAAGCATTACAATGGTAATTGTAAATCACAGCAAAATACCTGTTGATGATTTTTTTCCCTCTAATTTCTGTTAATTAGTTCTATGAGAACTTTCAAATGGTAATGCCATACTGGTGAGGCAGAAGGATGTAAAACTGTTTCTCATGTCAGACAGGATAACAACAAAGTATCCAAAGGTCAAGAAGAGTGCTGGCTATATTAATATGAAAATGTAACCATAACATAAGCCATTACCCATGTCAAGTGATGAGACAATATTCCACTTTAAGCGAGGCACAATCTATAAGTCTTCAAAGGGCTCATATACTCATAAAAGTTTAGGTCTAGAAAGAACTCCAGGAGGTCATGTAGTTCTTTACTCTGAAAAATAGCTACCTGCTTGGAAACCCTCTGCAGACATACTGGTCATATCCATTCTTAAAATAGATATAAAGAAGAGCATAATAATATTCTATTATTACTAGATACTGTGTATAGAGAGTAGTAATTGGAATATCCTATTGTTGCCTAGCCTGCTGCTTCTCTCTGTATCTCACAGGAAGAAGACAAGAGGTGCCGACAAGGGCAGTGTGTTACAGACAGTAATAACCTGCAAAGGAAAAGCAAGGTAAGAATTAAGTAAATCTGTCCTAATCTAACCAAGTTTCTACTTTTATGAGTAAGAGAAGGCTAGGGAGGAGGACCAGGGACTCTGTGTTGAATTATTACTTCAACATACTCTGATATTTGATTAATTCCTTAATCCTTAGCTCTGTTTCTTATAGAAAGATCAATTTTCTTTCCTAGTCATATTCTCTGCCATAGTCTTTTCCTGGTGATCATTCAATTCCAGGCTTACTTCTGAAGTCTTCCAGTTAAATACTTCAGGGGAGTTTCTTCTTTATAAAGCTGATGAGATATGAACAAGTTTGTGGAGATAGTTTTCTTTGTACTCCAGAATTTGAGCTGTTATCTGAATAACCATGTGTAGATTGTAGTGAAATTTCTTATTCATATTGCTATTTTAATAACTGGTGCCTAAAAAAAACCCAGTTTTTCTTTCAAACCAGATGAAATGAGAGCCAGGAAATCCATTATATTCCAAATCGTATAATCTGTATATTGCACATTTACGTTGTGTCATAATGTGACAACATTTCTCATATTGCAAAACCAAAAATGACTAAGAATGTCTCCCTCTGATCCACAAAAAGGTATGATATAATCCCATTGCCTGTCCAGGTGAAGAAAGAGGTCGAGATTCTTAAAGATTGTAAAGCACTTACTGATTTTCTTATTAATTAGTATAGGAAGATGAACAAACTCCACAGGGCTATTTTATTGTGTGGTGATTTTGTTTGGTAAAAGAGAACAATGGGATTGGAACATAGCAGACTGGATATCGTGTGCTGGAAATGAACTTCACTGGAAAATATTTATCCTGGGTAAGAGCTTTATCTGAGATTTATATTCAGTCTCATTCAGATGGTTAAAGTTATAATCCTGCACTACATTATTTCTGAATCTTCAGCGTAGCTAGTGTACAGTGCTCACCTCGCTTGCCTGGTTTAAGTGGGAGATGTGAGTACAGGTACAGCTGGTACAGCTGGTGGAGAGACTTCCAGAGTGTCGTTTGTCTGTCTCCTACTTAGCTTATCCTAGGATGCAGGAAGAGAGAAGGAAGATGATGGGGCCTCTGTTACTCCGGTCCAAGATGGCATCTTTGACTAGGATAAGGTCAAAGAAATTGATCCTCTTGTTGTCTTCCACTGGCTATGCCTGTATTTCTTCCAGACGTTACAATGAGAGAAAGTGTCAGGATCAAGAAAAACATCAAGGACAGAATTTCCTCTTTGACTGTTCCATTCAACCTCTTCCCTCCTTTGTGTGAAGAGCAAAACAAGATATAAGCAGCAGTAGAAGCTAAACCAGCAGCCTTTTATGTCATTTTTGCTTTTGTTCAAAAGAGGGCACGCTGTATCACTTCTAAAAACCTTAACATTTTTCAAATGGCAATAATCACTTGGAAATAAAGGTGCAAAACTTCTGAGCCTTGTTTAACAGTTCACCATTATATAGTGAATAGGACCATGTGGCTAACTTCATGCAGATCTGTTTTATCATGGTTACTATAATGAATGTTTTTAAAGTTGTAGTAAACATTTTAAGAGAAGATTTTGAAGTGAGTTTGCATCCTTACCGAACCACTGCTTTTCCAGGCAGGTCTTAAGCTTTACATTGCTAAAGAGTATTCTAGGGGAAATATTCAATATGGTTGTTACAGTTCTATATTCTTCACTAGTCATTTGCTATAGGCCTATATCAGAGATGGATATAGCTAGATGGAACTTTGTCAATGCAGTATGGCTTCTCTTATTTATCTTCAAAAGTTTTGGGGCTTTTTTTCTTTTCTTAACTATTAAACTTTCAGTAGTTCATAACCTCCCACCACTTTCCCCAAACTTGTAAAGAGCTTCATGCTTGGTAAAAAAAAATAAATAAATAAAAAAAAAAAAAAATCCTGAGAAACAAGTAAATTAACTTACATGAAATTATGTGGTACTTCAGCTACTCTGCTGCTATATACAGTTTAATTTTGTCTAGACTTAACTGCTTCTATCCCTCTTTGCAGTATGCTTCAAATGTTGTATTATAAACATCACCTACATATGCTCAGAAATTTTCAGTACTACTTGGACTGAGAAAGGATTATAAGCTTCTAGAGAACTTGTAAACTTTAAGACACTTTTAACATGAATTTTTTTTTACCAACAGATGTTTGTTTTCATAATATATTATTCCTCTTTCCAGAAGAAATAAGACAGCTTTACAGGAAGTGATTACCTACAGTTTCTACTAATATTCATTTTTTTAAATGATTGGCTTTTTTTGGTTTGGTTTTTTCAGTTAGAATTCCATTTGCAAAACATCCTTCAAGAATGTAGAATTTATTTTTTTTTTGTCACCCTACTTCTAGGCTGTGAAATCTAAATTAAATAAAATAAATCATTACATTTCTCCTCAAGAAATGTTTTTTTTTTCTCAGTGGCTCATTTAAAAATCACTTTTAGTGCTGGTTAACTAGAAGTAATTTATATACTGTAATGTCATTGTGTTTCAAATAATCATCAAAAAGGCTTGATAATAGAGACTGTGATTTATTTATTTTTTTTTTTAAACAGCTTCTCTTTTACAGCTCAACCTTACTTAGAGGCAAACAACAAAGTTTTTGTTATTATATTAGCAAAAATAAGTAAAAGAAGAAAACTATATCTACTGACACAGCCATATTAATTTCTTTTCAGATTAATGTGGTGGGTTGACGTTGGCTGGATGCCAGGTGTCTACCAACCCATTCCATCACTCCCCTCCTGAGCAGGACAGGGATGAAAAAAATAAGATAAAAAAAAACCTCAGCACAACAAAGTGGTTCAAGATAAAGGCAGTTTAATAAAAGCAAAAGCAGAAGGTTGTGTGTGGAAGAAAAGGAGAACAAAAGATTTATTCTCTACTTCCCATCAGCAGGCAATGTCCAGCCATTTCCCAGGAAGCAGGGCTCCAGTATGTGTAGCAGTTGCTCTGGAATACAAACATCATAAATAACAAATGCCCCCACTTCCTCCTCCTTTCTCTGAGCTTTTGTTGCTGAGCAGACGTCATATGGTATGGAATAGCCCTTTGGTCAGCTGGGGTCAGCTGTCCTGGCTGTGTCCCCTCCCAAGACCTTGCCCACCCCCAGCCTGCAGGTGAGGGGGGAGGAAATGTTGGAGAGAGACAGCCTTGGTGCTGTGCCAGCCCTGCTCAGCAGTAGCCAAAACAGGGGTGTGTTACCAACATTACAGTTGAAAGCCATGCCTTTGTTAATCTTCCTTAGACAGGTAACACTAGTCATACCTAATTATCACATTTATTTTCAAGTTTAATATTCACATGATTCCACCATTTACTAGATCCTTTTGAAATATAGCAGTATGAATGTCAATGTATTCAGAACATTTTTTTTCTAGGGCTTTTAGGATACTCAGTCCTCCTCGTCTTCTCTTCAGGAGGGGAACAGATGGCTTCAGAAATTCCCCCGGACTGGAGTCAGCATGTCGTGAATATCACTGTGATCTTACTGAGACTTCTCCCGTGCTTAAAGGCACTGAGCTCAGTATAGCAACTGATGTGCTTGAAATTAAGCATGTGAACAAGCCTTTGCAGCAGTAAACTTAAACCAGGACAGAATGTTGAAACAAAAGGAGAATGGAGGATGAGATTTCTATTCTCATTGTATTTCAAGGAAGATAAAAAGCAATCTTTTCTTTTCAAGATTAATACCCATACAAAGAACAACTCCACTGTTTGTCTCCCTGTGTTTCTTTGCATGGTGCACCTTCATCATTACTATGTTACATCCTAATAAATTATGGAAATTGTGTATTCTGATAATACATGCAGCTTTGCAAACTCATTTTGGACTAACATTTTAAAAAAAAAAAAAAAACTCTTTAAAAAATTCTAATGCTGTTTGTTTGGAATTGGCTGTTGAATGCTTGGGAGCCTCTTATAACCATAAAAAATTAAAATGATACTCACTAGGGAGGGTTTATGAAAGGTGATCATGTAAGATAATTTTTACACAGGGAAACATTGAAAGAATTTTATAAAAAAGAGCAACAGACCGCAATATGTAATTCTTTTAAGCAATAATAAATTGCCCATATAGAATTAATGATCTCCAGACATTTCTTTTAAAAGACTTGAAAAGAACTAATTAATGTAGCACATTTCAAGCTAAGCAAATTGCAATGATAAATGGGATTACTGGAAGCTATAAATGCAATTCGTAACTGAAGGAAAAGAGCAAAACATCACTCAGAACATTAAGGAATGCAATTAAGCAAAACATTTGGAAGTACTTAATTACATCTGCAGAGGATAGTTAAGTGAGATCTGGTGCCTTGCATTAGTAGCAATATCAAACCTTCAGAAGATTGCTTAAGCGTAAAGTAAGTAGACCATTTGCTGTCAGGATATCTGATTTGACATGCAAGAAAAATACTCCTTTATTGATAAATCATGCAAACATCTGAAAAATAAACAGATTCTTAGTAGTGTGAAGTTTGAATTACAGGAAGAAAAGACAGGTAGATAATAAGTAAACACTTTATTTTTGGTCCTAATGTCTTTTGGTATAATCAATGTATGCCAAAATAAAAAATATGCAAGAAAATGGGATGGACTGTAAGTCAACTGGAGCTTCATTCCACAAATTGCAAAACTATATGGTCCTAATTAAGCAAAACCCTTACAAACTTACACACTTCCATCGATTTCACTTCCCTTGTTATTCTTCACTGGAGTTTGAACCTAGGACATTGATCTAATAGGTGAAACTCCTAAGGGCAGGTGTTAAATCTTGTACTCTCTCTTTCATAAAAAAAGCAAAAGCTGTCTGTGAAAACACCAGGATGTGAACAAGCCTCGGGGATGGCTGGTATGGACTGGCTCATGTTCTTGCTGTTCAGGACAAGCATTGTCTGGAGCAGAAAGGTAGTGTTGAGTGTGCGTATCAACCAGGAGAGCTCCGGTGTTTTTTGCATCTCTGCTGCTGCTGGGGGAGTGGGCCTTGGAGAGATCCACCAGTTCAACCACACCTATGTTTCCTCCTGTAAAAAGATATTTTGATCTCTCCAAAGGAGCTCAGAAGCGAAGCAGCAAGTATCTGAAGGACAAAGCAGGCTCACAATGTGGCTAGATTCTCCCTGCTGCCTTAAGTTTATTCCTAATGAATAGGCTGGCTGTAGGACCTTGTTCCCTGCGGCACTTCTCTTCTTCTTGACCTTTTTTCTGGTAGTTGTTATGATTTCAGCGAAGAGATGCTTCTAGCTAAGTGTTCATGCTCGGGAATGTCATGACTGAGATGTTACCAGACATCTATAGAATCACAAGTCTAGATTCACTGATTAGAAACTGGATTGTCAAATATAAGCACCAAAAACATTGATTTGTATCCCTTCAACTTTCTAAAATATTACAGCTTCACTTAAAAATTATACCTATTCAAAACTTTGATGACACATTTTGATTACCAGATATATGTCTGTGTATTCCATATGTCCTGTGGTTACTAATGATATGGGTGGAATATTAGTGAATTATAAACAAAATCACAAAGTTGTTGTCCCCTTTCCTTGAAACCCAAAAATACGTCTATAAGTGTTTTTATTGCACTATCAAGCAAGTTGGGTAGTTGCCACTGAGTGTTTTAATATTTGATGTTTATATCTCCATAGCTTACAGTGCACAATGGTTTTAATATCTTTTGGTGAATATCTAATATAACTACTTTTATGAGTCTGTTCCATTGATCACATGGATAACATTATCATTTTTAGCCTTGATGTTAGGACAAAGCACTGCTGAATAAATGATGAAGGCTTTGTTTAATGTAATATATACATGTGTTTCTATTTAATTTTAATTTTTCTTCATAGAAATTGTTGTGACCTGTGCTTATATTGCGTTTTATACTCTGCTGCAAATGCTAAAATTAAATAAGTAAAATAAAAGGGAAACTAATTGAAAAATAGGGATATCTCAGAAGTACAGCTGGTGAAATAGCATTGCAAGACTAAAGAGTATTTGAAAGAGTAATAAATATTACAGAAAAAAATCAAAGATTACATAAATAGAAGAAACTTATTTTTTAAGTTGAGAATATTAACATTTGATTAAAACAATTCAGGGTGGGAAAAATATTTCTATATTTCTTATCTGTGTATGTGTAGGTTTTTGCTGCTCTCACCTCAAAGACAACTTCCACAGGAGGAGTTTCTTAGCAATGACTAACTAATGTAAAAAGTGACTTTTTATTATTGCAATACAATAATTTAGTGAGGAGTTTGAATGAGAATTTGTAATCCAAAAATGAAAGGAGAAAGCAGCTTGGCTCTCTTTGATTTTTCTGAGAAGCATGTTTTCCTGGCCAAGTATATAGTCCCTCTTTCTGACAGCTACGTGACTAACACTTGAATGCCATGTAAATGTATGTCAATGCTCTGATCTGCCTTTTTGAGACACTTTTATGCTTCCTGATTGCTTTGATCTTACATTTCTCAGATCACTTCTTACTGCAGCAGCCTCTTAGAGATGAGGGCTTAAGATATTGCCACACCTCCTAACATTGCCGGTTCATTCTCCTGTGCTTTTGTTGTATTTTCTCTCCCCTGTCCAGCTGAGGAGGGGAGTGATACAATGGCTTTGGTGGGCACCTGGTCCAGTGAAGGTCAATCCACCGCAACTGCATAACTGATCTGGAGCACACAGAACTGAAAGACCATGCTTTTTTTGTGGGTAATTTTTAAGCCTGTCCAATTCCCCACTCTAGTTTGAAGTATGGTGGTCTAGTTTGTGGTTTGTGGGGAGGGAGGAGAAACAGCAGTGCTTTACAGCACCTCCCGTGACCGATCTTGGACAGTCGGCTTTCGGGGACTTTGCAGCTCTGCCCCCTGTGCTTCTCATCAAGTTCTCCTTTACTGGAGAAACTTCTCTAGACAGCTGCAGAGCTACATACAGGACTGTGCATTGGTAGCAACGAAATGGTGGTTTTTACTCAAACAAACACACAAACAAACAGAAACGCCAAAACCCAAAAAACAGAGAAGGTATTGATTTCAGTACTTTTTTTTTGCAAGATTGGAAAGGAAATGTGATTTTTCTAGAGAAATTTTCTCTGCCTAAAATACATTGTTACAATAGTCTTCCTGTTACAAATGTAGTGATTGGCCTAACAGCAGAGGAACATTCCTCACTTTTTTGGAAGATGACAGATTTAGAAAGGAGTAAAAATAAAAACTGTCAAAATCGTAAGCTGTTTACTCTCCAGACTTCCAGATGTTAGATAGTCTGTCCTAGGATCAATCTTAGCAACAAATGAGATTAATCTGTATTTTTTTTCTCCATTTTTCTTTTTAGAAAAGCTATTTGCAAATTCTGTACAAGAGTTATCTCTCCTGTTTGCTAACACCTACTTCTTCAGGTATGACTGGAAGTTTATGCAAAAAGCTGAGCATGCAAAGGTTTGGCCACTTCCAGGAATGGTTAGCTGGAGAAAAGGAGATAAGATCACAGAAACATGATGTTGTCAATGACAAGCTGCTTCAAGTGTATTGAGATGATTAAAGGGAGACAACTAGTTGGCTGCACCTTTAGAAGCTCAGAGAGTTTTTGTAAGCATTGCAAGTCCTCAGAGTTGTTTACACATTAAAGATGATGTATCCTAATCTTCAGGGGGATTTGGATGTAGTGTGTGGGATCAAACTGGAACAGGATTACAGGGTGTAATGAAGCAATAGTTAGGTATCTCTGACCTAATTAAGAACAGGTAGGATCTTTGTAGGCATATGTAACAGGTCCTGAGGGTGGCAAAACTTCCATATTAATTAGTCTTACCTCAAAATGACATTTGTTTTACTCTACTGTAATGACTAAGCTTTTTTCTACCCTTCATACTCTGGGCTATTGACACATTTGACTTTTTTTTTTTTTTTTTTTTTTATTTTTTAAAAAAGACTAATGGAAAAATGTTGTGTAAACCTTCAAGGACTTTGGACATAAGCTGGAAAACCCAGACAATTAGGGCTTTTCCTGAGGCTATATCCATAGGTTAAGTTCAAAATGCTACTATGTGACTACTGCTACAGCAGATTTTACAGTAATTAAAACACTTGAATGAGTACTGCTGTGAATGCATTTCATAGGGCTCAGAAAGTGCTAAATGCACATCAGTAACTATTTATAAAAACTCTGGATTTGTTTTTGTCTGACTCAGTATAGGGCTCTCCGGACTTATTTGGAACCGGAGAAAAATGGATGGCAGAGCTGTGCTTTTTATTTCAATCAATATAATGCAAGCAGATGGGAGTCAAGTTGGTGTTTCATTTTAATGATTTAGTTGGATAATTTGTCCCAGATTTGCTCATCCCCTTAACTTTCATGGTTTGAAGAACCCGCAACTATTTTCCCTTTGTGCAATAGAGTACAGTAAGTGGTAGTTGGGTCAGCCTGGTATTTCTCTGAATTTTGTCTTTAATACCAGCCATCACTAGCAGAGAATTCATTCTCTCCTGCAGTCACATTTATAGAACTGGAGTTTAGCTGTCTGCTTTGTCTAATTGGCACTATAATTCACAGCCAGTCATCGTATTAGTGTTTCAGTTTCCCATTTAAAATCATGGCAAAACACATATAACTATAATGGGCTGAAAGTTTTATGTTTCGGCAATTATGTTTTGTAATGCCTAACTAACAATGATTATTCGCTCAAAAGAGATCATTTACATGGGAAGAAATTGCCAATATTAAGTTGGATGTTTTGCCATATAGGAAAGAGACCTTTGAAATACCTCCTTTCATCCCAAGCCTCAAACTGGTATTCTGTCTGGCTGTCCTTTGTGGCCACCTCTTTCTTCCTCGCTATGTTCTGTTTTCTTCCTCTCCATTCATTCAGTTAAAGACTAGCTGTTAGTCTTTCTTTTCTTCTGCTTTCCCTCCTGTTGCCCCTTTCTGCTGCCCCTGTCCTTCACTGTCTAGTCCAAGCTGCTGCTTCTTGATCAATCAGACTGTATGTAACTGCACCATTCTCTGCTTTGATAGCTACTCTACTCTCCTTGCTCTCTAATTATACCTGTTCTTCTCTTTCTTCATTCAGTGTAATATCTAGTTTTTCTTGAGTAGGTAGTATTATATATGCTAGAGTACCTGAGTCCAGCCTGATGTTGAAGAAAGTGAAGTCTTCCCTATTCCATGAGACATTCCTGTACAAAAAAAAAGCCACTAACCACTCATGTACTGATTTTTTTCCCCCTTATTCATTCTTTCTTCATCACATCAGACTCTAAAGCCCTTTGTGAAAGTAACCTCTTCTTTTAAGACTGCTTTCTTAATACTGTGTGCATTTGCAGTTCTCTAGAAATAAATGTGTATATAACTAAAAATGAGACTTACCTTTCCAGAATTAAGTCGGTATTGTGAAAGGTTGTACACAGGAGGTAAAGTAAAAAGATGTGTATGTTTTAAGCTGCAGTGTGATTCATCATTAAGGGCAGAACATGTTCTGAGTAATTGTTAACTTGTGCAGATAAACCCTTATGAATTTGAGTTCACACTTATATTTCCATTCAAGACCAAACACAGGGAAACTTGTCAAGCTGAAGTATGTGATCTGGGAAACAAAGGTAAACACCAGTAAACATTTTGTTTAAACATTATTTAGTCCACGTGAAATGTATCAAACTGACAGATGGAAAGCGAGATTTCCTGTCTATGTCTTTGGTCTGGCACAAGCAGGTGGTTAATTCTTCTTTGGCAAGAAGAAATTGTGATGGCTATTAGACTTTTATTCCCTGTGCTAAAAAGATTAACATTTTAACAGTAATGTGTCTGCTCACTCAGTAGGAAATCTGAAGCAACCACATCATCACCAGTTAAATCAGTACACAGTTTTGGTTTTAAACAGGAAGGTGTGATATAGAACCACTTCCACGCGCTCAGTGGAAACAACACGACAAAGCAGCAATAAATAAATGTTTTCTCTATAACACATCCTCTAGCAATTTGTCTTGATAACCAGTGACATATTCAGGGTGTCAACAGCTCTGCCTGGTACTATCATGAAGAGGATGAAGCTTATTTCTTCATGCTGAGAGAATATGGTTTTCATTTTTTCAAATCAGTGTCTTAAAAATGAATCAGAATGACATGGAAAAAAAAAAGTAACTGAGTAAAGAACAAGAGCCAGATATTAATTACATTTTGCACCACATTATAAAGATGATCTTTTGTCTCTTTTGAACAAGAAAGAAGCATTTTTACAATTACTTTTTGGGTTAGAATTCCCTTTCACGAGCTCTGCTTGAAACAACAGCATTTATTGAAAGTTAAAGCATTTTGTAGGGATGATATTAGTACAACTGATTATCCTAAGCTTTTTTTCTTTAAGTGATATGAGTTAGATCTTTCCCATTGTTACCCTGTTGTCAGCCTGGAATAATGAATTAAGCTAATTTCCTCTCACCTTATAAAAACTCTATGAGTATATATTTCACTGGAATATACTACAAATCTGATTTATTTTGGCTGATAATACTTCTTACCTTTTTAGTACTTAAGAGGATTTCTTTCATAGCTTTTATACATTATTTCCTTCCTCTTTCATTCCTTCCTTTCTTCTTTCCTTTTACCATTTTCTTGAAAAAAAAAGAAAAAAAAGAAAAAAAAACCTGTGTCAAGACACTTGGTTCTTTTTGTCTCTCTACTGGTCTGTTTCTGCCGTCATTAAAGTCATTGGGAAAGCAGCAATTAATTTCAGATGTACAGGATGTGAAGTTGATGTTGAATTTGTCCTGACTGATTTCTAACTCTTGCTCTGCTACTGCAAGGGCTGAGACTAACTAAACATTCAAGCACCTTGTTCTGTTGTTGGCTCTCCATCTGTAGTGCTGGTGTCTTAAAACTCTCACGCCATTCATGGGCTAAAAGAGTTGGAGTGATTAATCGCTGTAGTGCTTTGATGGATCATGCCACCATTCTCATCATGGCAAATATCAACAGGAAAAGTGAAACCCAAGAACAAAGTGGCTGACTGAGCAATACCAGACTAACAAATGGGAGCTGGTACACCTGGTTGGTTGTTCAATGGCTGCTGAGAGGTCTACTCTGACACGATGAGCTTCGCGTTTGTTCAATGGCTGCTGACAGGTCTGCTCTGAAATGATGAGCTTCGGGTTTGAAGAAGGTTTCTGTGCTGCACGCAGTTACTGCAATGACTGTTCAGTGGCTTGTTCAGGAGAACAGAGATGAAACCTGCTTTCTCAGTATTCTGAGATTTACTTTTTTCATATATGTAGTCCTAAGTCAGAGAATGTACGGTTAATTTTTACAACTTGTAAAATCTGCTTTTGCTTTCTGTTTGGTAAATATGCCTTTTCTTGTGCAGGACATATCAGACCACCAGTACCTCCAAGTTCACAACAAATGACACTCATATTTCTGTTGGCATTTTAGACTTGAGTTAATTAACATTTTTATAGGAGCAATAATTAACATTTTATGAGCTGGATTCCCTCATCCCTTGAACCTACTTTGGCTTCATTTCATACTGGAACATATAAGTCAGTAATGTTACAAAATGCTAATGTTCAATTTGGGTTTAAGGGCAAAATGAACTTCATAAATGCTGCTGAATTGCAGTAATAGCACAGAGCTCCATTTGAAGGAAAAGAAATAGCAGGAAGCCCTTAGCACCAGTCCCAGATGCTAAACTAACATGAATAATAATTATTCTATAAATGTTATTTTGTTCGCTGTTATGCTGGCTAATATTGTCTTAGTGATATGACAGTCCCTCAACTATCTGTATCTGTGTTGTTTTATGTTTAGTTTATAAGAAAATAGGGGCAGACCTCTGTGGTCTAGTGGCACTCCTAGCAAAACAGGCTTTAGAGTAAGTTTCTGAAGTGCTATCCCAGGTCAAAATTTTAATTTTAATAAATGATCCATCAGATCATTTGAGGAGATGCCTAGGGAAGCAGTATGTTTTAATGCCATGCCTGGATCAGATGCTTTTAGTAGCCTTCCAAAGTCTAATTTCTTGCTGCCTGCAATACCACTTTTGACAACTACAGACACAGGTACTCAGATTTCCAGCAATAATAGCAACATGCATATTAGTGCCCTTTTAGACACACTACCTTGTGTTATATGGAAAATGCAATAAAGAAGATATCTGTTATATTTGGTTCAGTTTCTTCAGTGTTTTTCTTTTAATGAGTGTTTTTCCATGTAAGATGTTGCAGTAATTTAAAAAGAAAAGTTATTGTCATTAATTCTGTTATTAAAGAATGGTGCTGAAGATGTAACCCAGGTGAAATGCTTGGATTCCTGTATAAAAATACAGGACAAATGAGACAGCAATATATATCAAAGTGCAACCATGCTATGTTTTTAATGTTTTTATGACGCAAATAACATATTTTCTTCTAATATTTCAGTTCACAGAGATGTGTACTTATATCTATTTTCTCTTAAATGTTCTTCTGTATCAATACAGTATTCCAGTACCAGTTCTTTCAGGTCTATGGATAATGATTTACTTGTGATAAATGATCTGATGTACAAGTTGTGCAATATATCTTTCCTTGCCACACTTGAGAGAAGTATCTCGTTAAGAAAAAATCATATTTTTTCAACTTTAAGATTTTTAAAATAATTTAAGTTAAACTCTTGCAGAATTAAACCAAAAAGTACCTGTTCAAGGTTTATCTACTCAAGATTTAAGTCCTTCCTCTTACATTTTGTAGGAAACTTACAGGAGTACTGGAGGTTTTCTCAGCTACATTGAGTTTTGCAGCAAATGTCTCCTGCAATCTGTTTTACCTGTCTCCTGATACTGTTTGAAGTAGCAGGAAGCCTATGTGCGTAGAAAAATGCACAGACTGTGGCATAGTGGAAATCAGTGTTATTTGTATTATCTGCTGGAGAGATCACATAGAATGGAGCATTATGTCATTTAATGTGCATGGGTTTAAGGCACTTTCTTGTCTCCAGCTGGCTAGGACAAATGTTCTCTTTCAAAGTCCCCTTACCTAAGAAACCCCAAGGGAGCTAGACAGGACAGCAAAGAAAGGCAAATGCAATTTATGACCTTGTTTCTAGTCGAAATATTGTGGACTGAAAATCAATGTAGTTTCTGCAGCATTACTTCATGTGAGAACTTCAAGTAATTTGTTAGCTGAAAAAAAAAAAAAAAGTAATAGGTGTGATTGCTGATGATACTGGGGCAAATTGCCAATTCAAAAACATTGACAAGAAATTGAAAATTTCAAAAGCCAAGCTCTTTAATCTTCTTCACCTGAGTTGTCATGTCATCTTAAAATGTACCTTTTTAATACTACACCTTTGAAAGACAATATAGTGTTAGAAGTTAATACATCAATGCCAATAATGAGGAACAGCATGCATATTGAAAAACAAGTTAAACAGTAAAACTTTGCACAGTAAAGAGAAAATAATACGAGTCACAAATAATAATAATAAAGAAAAATTCAAGGAGGAAAAAGATACTCTTTTCTAACAGTCTAATGAGGTCTAATGAGTTCCTATTTGCAGCCTAGGATGACAATCTCGATTACTTGCCGGTAAGTAATGATATAAATGGAAATCTAGTAGTTTTCTACATATTGTCATGACAGAAAAGAGATGTAAAGCTATGTTTATGTAGGTTGAAGTTGTCAAGACACACCTATTTCAAGATCTAGAATTGTAAAATCCAGGAGCAATTGAAAAGATACACTATACGTAGTTTTCTGTTTTGATTTAATTAAGTATAATCAAAAAATATATTTTTCAGCATTTTGGCTGGGCAAATAATCATTCTCCTCTTCCATCTCCAGTTTGTGGTTATAGTTTGAGTATTTGCTGTGCACATTGAAGTATGATTAAGTGATTTTTTATGAGATCAGCCCTTTCACATATATTTCTGTGCCAACTTAATTCTGGTACAAGAGACTGCTGTAGTCAGTTGCCATTGTGACTGGTATACAGGTTGGCTGACTTCAAATGGGCCACACGACATAGGATAAGGCTGTTGCTATGAGTGGCTCAACTAAACATAAGTTTGAAAGTGCGCTACCGATGTTATATCAGCTGTGCTCTCTTTCACCAGAGAGTAGGAGTAGATCTAGGATACCTGACAATGGAAGAAGCCAATCACAAGCCATCTCCACATGGAAGGTCTGGAAGCATTACCTAAGGTAGGTATAAATTAGGTAGAAAGACTGTGATGAACATGGGTCTTATTCTCTTATTTCCCATGTTTCAGGTTAGATCTTCCTTCAGGAGTGCAGAACGGCAGTCTTGTATTCTTACTGTACTGTGAATTCATTGCAAACAGCAGCAATGCAGGAGCTGCAAATTCATTAATAATGTCCCTGTCAATCAGTAGAAGAATAATCTCCACTGGAAGAAGTGTATATCCTGCCAAGTTTATTACTGTGTTTTAACTCTGCCTAAATAGATCAAGAATATTGTCATCACACCATTTTCAGAGAACTACAGAAGGTGGAAGGGTCCTCTGGAGGTCATCTGGTTCAAACTCCTTGTCAGCTTTCCAACAGTAGAACAACTCAGCTGTGGTTTCATCCTTCCAAGTCTTGAAAATCTCCAAGATGGACATTCTTCACCTGTGCACCTGATTCAGGGCTACACTATGCTGCTACTAAAGAAGCTTTTACCTATGTCCTATCTTAACATCCCAATGTACTGTTTGTGACCATTGCTACTTGCATACTGAGCCTGGAAAGAAAACTGTCATGAGTATGCTCTGTGGTGGATGAATTTTCTATATTCCATGGTCTGTGGACTTTCAATTGAGAATCTCTATCCTAGGTCATCAGCGATGTTGTGCTGAATAGAAACTTAAGTTGCAACATCCGAAATAGGTGGATTATCTTTCATCAAAAATGAGGGTAAGATCTGGAGAAGCTCATCAGGAATATAGGCTGACTGGTTAGCAGGGGATTTCCTTACAATGTGTCCTGTTGGCCCCAGTAGTATTTCTGGAGTGTGATGTAAAGATCAGATAGGAATATGATTTTCTTCGTAACCAAAGAATACATAATGAATTTTCCTCAAACCATATTTTCATATGGCTAATGCACCAATTCTTAAGGTGGGAGGGAGAGTGCAAAGCTAAAATACAATGTGGATACATGGCTGAGACTTAGTGAGAGTCAGTGATGTGATTACATCTTTGCACAGATAGATTTAGACTTGATATTCATGGGGGCCAGTTTGAAGTGTCTTGTAGGACACTTGTGCTGTTTTGTAGGACTCACATGATTAAAACGTTCCTAGAATCAATGGGGGAGATGATGTATTTGTTCATAATTGCCATATGCTTATTTGATGGGGTAAGATTTAGTTTAGCTAGTATTGTAAAGCCATACTAACTTTGAAATAAGAATCTGCTTTTTTTTTTTTTTTAAAGAATATGTGAAAAAAAAAAAACCCACGCACACACATGTGCAAGTGCAGGAGTCAGCAGTTATCTTTAACCAAACTTCCTTTTCCAAATTTATTGCACATAGCTGGTATTTACATAATAAACATATATAAATATATATATCTATGCACACATGTATTTGCAATAAGTTTCTTCATCTATGAATCTGACCATCTGTCTGTCATTTCACTGTAATATTCTGTCATTTGCTAAGATTAACTGGTAATAGCTGTGGTTTTTTAGTTCTTCCCCATGGTAAATTTGTAAACTGAATGCCCTTTAATCTAAAAATTACTTGTAAAGTTTAGATGAGAAACCGCATTACCTTGGTTTTATAGATCTATTTTTGACTGTGTCCAGGACTTAGTATTCTTCTAAATGGCGTGTGTTGTTCAGTAAGTGCATGTTTATTATGTATTTGGCTATTACCTTGGCAGCTAAGGAATCTCTCCCTTTTGTCCCTTTATGGGAGCTAGAGCAATACCAGAAACACTTCTTCTCACTTCATTAAATCTAGATACACCTTAATGGTTTTTAAAGCCATGCCCCTAGTAATAGTAATAATATTGCAGTGCATTTTGTGCCCTGTTGCTAGTCAACTGTAGAATGAACCTACTGCTGTTAGCTCTATGTCCAATTGCATTACTTAATTTGTATGTAGTTTTAATTTTTAGATAAATTCCATGATCAGATTAAATAATTTATAGTAAATAATGTCAGGAGCACACAAAATGGATCAGCCTACTGGAATAACGTGTTTTGGCGATTTCTTTTTCTTGGTTTCTTCCTTGGAAAAGGAATGGTGAGAGAGCATATTGTATTTGCTGAAACTATTGCAAATTACCAAAGGATAATATCAATAGGAAAAAAGTCTTAAATTATTTTTTTTTCTGATTAAAAAAAAAAAAAAGGAATATCCATATTAGCTATTTGTTTTTTAAAGAGAAGAAACCCTCACTTTTTCTTCTGCTGATTATTTTGCCATTCATCTATGCTGATTTTATGAAATTACAAAGCAAAAACTATTAGAAAAACAGCTTTCTTTAGTGTTATTCCATCAAATAACTTGTTTCTTAGGTTTTGAAGTTAAAGAATACCAAGAATGCTTGTGTTATATATGGAAGTACTGCATAATATCCATAGGACACACAAAAAAACCTGCTTTGAACCCCGTGGATTAAGAGGAAATAATGAATGCATCCTGCTTAGAACAAATGACTTCCAGAGGGTATTGCAGGCATAGTGCAAGGACTACTGTCACATACGGGTTGATCAGAAAAACTACAGAAGTCGTCTTTAGCAATCTCTAGGTAACTGAACAAAATTAGCTCTTGACTTATTTCTTTCACAGGCTTTGCAGACAGTTTGGTTGGTTTGCATAAATTAAATAATTGTGCAAGACTTGCAAGCTTGAGTCACAGGACATAGCATTAGGAAGCTTATTCTTGTGATATTACATGTGCCTATCTTTACTTCAAAAGAATCCCAATACCTATTGCTTCAAGGGCAAGAACTGTCTTATTCAATCAATGAAATGATTGCTGAAAGTAAAGTGGGAGGAGGGGTCCTAATTGGACACTGAAAAATTGACTTGTTAAATTGAATTTATCTGGAAGTCATTCCTTAAACTAAGAAGTGGCCTGGTAGAATTGACATAAAAAACCTGATATACAATTATTTGCTTTTGTTGAGTTGCTCATTTAAGCAAACTAAATTTCTCTTTGGAAACTGTATTTTTTAAATCTTAGTGTAGTCATTAGTATGTGTCATCTTGCCAGTGCAACAGTCTACTTAAAATACTGCTTTATCTATAAATACATTATCTTGTCTTTCGTTAATATCTCCAAATGTCTCTGAATGTTACAGAGATGAATCCAAAGAAGCCAGCTACTTGTGCAATGTTTTCTATGTGCTCTTGTAGTTGCAGTGCTTTGTGTGGAGGTATAGAGGTTGCTGCTTTCCCTTGTTTCTAATAGTGTTTTAGAGAAAATAACTAAAATGGGATAGCCTGCTCCCAAATACAAATTATGCTGCAAGAAAATATTTTATTTCTATGGACTGCACAGACTGTACCCTTTCCCTGCCTTCCTACAGGATACATGGAACATTGCTGTAAAAAAAAATACATCAGCAAAACCCAGCTTTTTTTTTTCTTTCCCATATGAAGCAAGTCTGGGCAACTCTGGAATCATCCCTGGTATGGCATCAGGGTGCCATACATGGGAGACACTGTCCCAGCTCACACTGATCAAACTCCAGAGCAAGGGAACCTGGGTTTAAACACAAATCATATAAACTGTTCTGCTGTCTGTGAACAGCCATCCAAGAACTCTGACATTTATCTGGCCACACTTTGGGGTACTGAATTCTCAAGGAACATTGTACTGCTTTGGTTGTTTTGTTTTTGTTTTTTTGGGTTGGGTTTTTTGTTTGTTTGTTTGTTTGTTTTTTTGGGGGGTGTGTTTGTTTTTTTAAAAAAGGCAAAAAATAAAGAAGTATATGTTGTCAGTGTGGCTATGAGTACTAAGTTGCTTGACAATAAGATATAGTGCATCATTTTTTATGAATTAATTTAGAAGAGCCTACCTATTTGTAATCCATCTCCAAAAACCTTAACCCAAACTGTCAAGAAAACCCTAGCTCTTTATTTTATTATCCTTCTGAAATTTTTGTTGATTTGCTGAGCAGTACATTTTACATACTACTTTCCACTGATAACAGCAGAAAAAGCAAACCAAAATTACAGGCTAATTAACCCAAGACAATAATAATCAATATGGCTCATGGATGTAAATTCCTGAGTTTTGCCCTGAGAAATCTCTTCACATTAACTGTTCTGCCTGCCTGTTGAGGCAAGTTGATGGATACTGCTGTTATTTTAAAAAATATTATAAGATTTTTGATATTGCTTTGAAACAGCAAGAATTTAAGAAAATTGAATGTTCAATGTAGAATAAACAAATCTTTAAAATACATGAATGGATACCAGTGCCATGCCTTTGATCCCCGAAGCCATCTGTCTGGAGATGTAGTTAACATGCTGTTATCTACTGCTGCTTGCCAATGTAGTGCTCTTTTTAACTGCATTTCCTGCTCTGACTTCATGTTTTTTTTCACCATTTGTAATTTATGAGCCACTAAAGATGTTGTTTGATGTAGGTGCAGCACAGAACAGAGTAACTACTGCTGTAAAACACAAGTTTTGGCAGTGTCAATCATATTATGCTTTCCGCATAGTAATGTGAATTTTAATGATATCTGTGAGAAATTGTTTAACTCATTACCCCTGTGAATGCTAAATAACCCTATAACTAAGATACAGGTAATTGTGCTGAAAGTCAGAACTTTGATTTTCATCAGCTGTCAAGAAACGGGCTATGACTGTGTAGGTTACGTGCCTCTGATGAAAAACCTCTTTTCAAACTCTAGCTATTGTCTTGATTCTGACAATTGTCAGAGCTGGGAATTATCAGATGACTTCCTCAATAATACACAGCAGCAGCTCATCAAAATCAAGACCATTTGCTACCAACAAATAGTTTTTAACAGGACACTCTCAACCCCAGGGTGGTGTTTTGATGGAGGAAAACAGTGGAACAGAAGAGTTGGAGTGGACAATCACATTGTAGGGAAGGCATGACCCTGTCTCCATCCGTTTCCTAACAGAAACAGTAACTTTCACCTACACCAACTGGTTCCCAAGTAACTATTTGCTAGTCTATGCTTGATCTATTTCTTTTTTATCAATTTTGTTGAAAAACCTTTTTTTTTGCCAAACACGTCTATACAGTGGTTGTAGTTCAGTGAGCAGTAGTTAGAGCTGATCAGGTTAAATCAGATACCACAGGGACTTCTGTCTTTTTCCTCTGCTCTGTGTGCGCTTATCCACCATTTTGTCAGTGACATTACCATTGTATTCTTTGAAATCTCTTAATTTTCCTGTATTCTGATGTGTCATAGGCAGCAGGTGGCTCTTTTTTTTTTTTTTCCCCAAAAAGAAATTAATTTGAATATATTCATAACTAATGTGTCAGGTTTTTAAATATAGGCTTGGAGGAAGCGAAGGCCCATAGGTTTCAATCAAGAAGAAAAACTTTTCACTTTCTTAATGCTTATATTATGACACACTGTTAAAAAATGTGTAAAGAGATTCAGATTAAAACCTGCTTGTGCCACTCTAGTCCCATCTATTTAAAAATTACTAGCAATAAAAATATTTCTTAAGAGGAAGCTCTTAATATTTCTTTTTTATGCCCTCTATAAGTGTAGGTACTTTCATTGTACCATCTGAGAATGCAATAAATATCCTTAATTTACTCAGCACGACCCTTTCCTCTTTTACATATTACCTCTTTAAAAATCATATCTTGAGTGATAATAATAGGAAAAAAACAAACACCCCCCAAAATACCAAATGGTGCCTGAATAGGCCAAAACTAAAGATTCATTTTTTTCACTGTCCCATGAAGATCATAGTGTATCTGAAGCAAATGTAAAAGATTAAGTCACTCCTTAAAGTAGTTTCAGCAGAGGATCAGTGGGAAAAGTGCCCACAAATACTCTGCCTAGATCCTGCAAGCTGTGCTCTCTCTAAATCCATCTCTTGGGTCAGCCCAGAGGTGATGTAGCTTCCTGGCCGTACCTTTGGACAGTGCCCACTCTTCTTCAAAAGCCCAGCTGAGATACCTGCATGAGATTAGAGAAGGGCTGGAGCTGCCTGACCCACCAGACCTTGGTCCCTGCAGAGGGATGTGAAGGTCGCAGTCACTGCCGTACCAGATTAACGCAGCCAGGGCGTTGCGTTGTTGTTGACGATGACCATTGTCATGAACCGCAGGGCGGGAGGTTGTAACAAATCCTGCGTACAAAATGTGGAGCAGCCTGCTCACAGGGAGACAGTCTTTCTCATCCCTTTTGGTAAGAGGCTGAAAAGTGAGATACTGTCTCTCTTATTTTTTTCTAAGTGTTCTAATGATCTCTCTATGGTCCAACTTTTTTTCTGAATCCTTCTAAGCTTTTACGTAACTTTTTTCGTTTGCTTCTTTTCAGCTGCAGAAAGTATATTCTTTGACATGCAAATATATCTCTCAAACAGTCATGCATCAGCTGGTCCATGAAGTGTGCATTAGCTTTGTGCACGCTGAAGTCATTGGCAAAGTGTTGATTTATTATTTATCGAAGTAATAATGGCCAGCACTTTTAAGTAGCCCTTCAATCTGCGTTGCTTAGTGTGTCTCGGAAAAAAATCTTTGCCATCTAAATTGCTGTAATGTATTTTAAGCATTTCTTGCTATGTATCCTCCATTTTATGTGGAAAAAAAAAAAAGTGCTCAGCAATTAATTTTGCATACTAATGTATATAAAATACTTACAGTACATTGTAGTTTCCTTGCTGAGAAGCTAGCTCCTTTATAATTGCTGCAAAGGACTCCATTCTAATTGGATTTATTCTCAATAAACTCGATCTTTCTACTCATTTTATATTTTTCTGCACCTTAAGTATCCTAATTATCCTTTTCTGCTAATAGAAGTTGTTTCTTTTCTTGTTTTATGCTGTCTATTTCATTGTACTTACTTTTTTATTACTTTTGCACAAAGTATAGCACACACAGTTTGCCATCTGTTATGATATTTTTCTTAGAAAAACATTTTTTCTTTACAATTTGCTAAGTGTTCTTACTTTCTGCTAGGAAACTTCCTTTATTTTATGCATCTGTTTCAAGCCTGAGAAAAAGAGCTCAGTTCGATACTCCCTCTATGTCTCACCCTTCCTCTCTCCCATCCTCTTCCCCTCCCTATGTCAATTTTGTGTGTGCATGTGTAGAAATTGCCCTCCCTTTTCAGTTATTCAGCTGAACTGTGCTGTCTTTGCCACATTTCCAGACTTCTTGACAACCTGGAATATGAGACACAACAAGGTTAATGGGCAGAAGTTTCAAATTCTTATAGTCCATCCAATATTTGTCATGCTTTGAATGGGATTAGAAGCTGACCTGCAGAGACTTCTATTTTTAAAAAATTAAAAATATTCTATGACAAAAATTGTGAGTGGTAGATGTAGCTATTTCATTTACTGCAGTCCTTGTTCCAGGGTCCCCACTCCCTGTAAGGGAGGATATAGTCCAGAAGCTGCTGAAATTTCTTTCTGTATTTTTTTAAATGAAAAGAAACATCAGTTATTCAAATTTGTTAAGGTAAAAAATTAGTCTTTTGTTAGAAGTCATGGAACAAGCTTCTACAATTGATCATACATCTGATGACCTTTTAAGCATAATTCTCATAAAATTATTTATGTTCTCTCTTGGGGACAAACTTCAAATATCATACCTATTTGTCCATTTTTCATTATAATATTAAACATATATGCTTTTGTATGCTTTTAGGCTAAATTCTTTCACCAAAGAACACAGGACTGAACTCTATATGTAAGAGCACTGAGGTCTGACTCAAAATCAGTGGTCGATGCCTAGAATAGAACTCTAGAGGAGGCCTATAACCTCTCTTCTGTTGAAAATCAGGGAGTTAAACAACTTAAAAAATATGAATCTTAGTGGTTTCTAGGGAGAGCATTGTATTGTGCAGCCCTTATTCAGGACAGTTCTGTTTCTGAGTAACATAGCAGTTGTAACCAATAGACTTGCACAAGTGTCTGGACATGAAATACAGCCACAAAAAGAAGCTTGCAGGATGAATTTGGAGGTATTCTTAGCTTACCAGAAGGTTTTAAGTAATAGAGAATGATGAAATTGGTAATTTTTGCTGTTGATAATCTAACTGCTACTGAGAACTAATTCTAATTTTTGCTAGTTTTTACTGTATACTCTTTCAGAGCATGGTATGTACTCAGGTGCTAGTGAACTCTGTGCTAAGTTGCATGGCTGTTGTGCCAAGTATAATTTATTATCCCCATTTTACAGATAGGAAGACTAAAGTGTGGAGAGCTGAAAGCAAATGAGTCCCTTAGTGCTGTAGCCAAGAAGAGAGCCCAGACCTCCAGAGTCACGTCTGTGCTTCCACCTTGACAACAGTGATGGGTATGTCATGTTCCTGACACTGATTTAATCGAAAAGACAGCAGTGGATATCTGGCACAGTGGAGCTGAGCCTCTCTGCACTTACTACTTAGCTGTTTCTTTGAAATATTATCCAGAGGCATCAAACGTGTTCATAGTTGTTGCTGAGAAACCGAAGAAAAGGCACGGATATTTTAATTCTTGTTGTGAGAACTTTCACAGCTGTCAAACCTTCTTGAGCCTTCCTAGGAAACATTTAAATTTCGTTTGTTTCTGAGTGCTTGCCACTATGATTATCAAATACTTTGTCATTTAAACTGATCGATGAAGCAGTTGCTTCCTTGAGCATGGCTCTTAATAGAGACCGAAGCTATAAAACATACCTCTCTTTACCTCTCTCCTCTGTTTGTGGGGAGCATTCTCCACAGAAGCAAAGCTCTAGTGAGCAAATTATATTCCAGCCTGCAAGCACTAGGTGGCACAAGTCATTTTACGGGCACTTCAGTATTTCAGCTAACTCCATCTGTTCAGTACACTAATTACAAATTCAGTCACAAACACTGTTTAAAGGCACATCATAAAAAGTTAGCTGGAAGTGATTTGCATCCATGTATACTGTATGTTCTTTATTCTGCACACCATGCAGCTGTTACATTTGATGATTTTTCCAGGCTCAAATGGGGCAAAATAGTGATTTTCCTGAGGCTCTTTATCATATTAAGTGCCGTGTTCTGTGTGATTGTACAAAGAAATGGAGTGTCCACTTTTAGGGTACTGTTTGAAGGACAGAACTGAAAAGGGGAACTGCATTAATACTAGCTTGAAAATGTCCTAGGTAATTAGAATCATAGAATCATAGAATCATCTAGGTTGGAAAAGACCTTTAAGATCATCAAGTCCAACCATTTCTAAATAAATTCTAAATAAATGTATCTAAAAAGCTTGTAACTATTACTCCCAATATTTTCAGGAATAATTTGTTTAATAATTCTCAAATATATAAATCAGGTAAATTAACAACAGTGCAAGTTTTTTTTCCATTTTAAGGATTACAGTGTTTGAAGAAGACAGAGGTAAACTTGCAATTGGTAGACTGAGACATAGGTACAAATGTCTGCCCAAAGCACCCCAGTGGACAATATTTTTTCATTCCTTAAGTACTGTTTCTTTTTTTATCCATTAACCACTTCTTCGAAAACACAGAAGCAATTATTTGAATAGGGCTCTTAATTCACATCTTCAAGTCCTACCACTCCTAGATAATTTCTTTGAACAGTAGATAGGAGAATTTTCTCCCTTCCTTCCTTCCTTCCTTCCTTCCTTCCTTCCTTCCTTTTTCAGCCAGTGGGATCTTGACTGAACAGCTGCAACACAAAGCATTTGATAGTATGCCTTTCTTTACCTCTTCTCTTCCACTATACATTTATACCTGCGCCCTTTAACAGCAGAAAGGTGTGGGCTGGACGCATTTGCCAAGGAAAGGATCTGGGCGTTGAATCCTACAGGGAGAGGGGCACCTTTTGGTAGCTTACATAAAGTACCTGAACCCTGTAGAGCAGCTGGATTTATTTGTTCGGCATGTCTTGCTTCTCAGTATGCCTCTGTTGCTTGGGCCTAGTAGGCTCCTGTTTGGCTTTCTAGCTGTCCCGGTTCACATTCAGATGGGTTTAGCCCCACTGCAGGGGCTCTGGGTACCCAGTTGTCCCGGATTTCACCTGAGACAGAGTTAATGTTCACAAGAAGCTGGGAGGGGACACAGCCTGGACAGGTGACCCAAACTAGGCAAAAGGGTATTCCATATCATATGACGTCATGCCTAGCATATAAACAGGCTGGGAAGGAGGGGCTGCTGCTCAGGGACAGGCTGGGCATCGAGTTGGGCAAGCAAATTGCATTGTGCATCACCTGCTTGTGTATTCTTTATAAGTACTGTTGTTATTTTCCTCTCCCTTTGCTGTCTCAGTAAACTGTCCTCATCATAACCCACGAGTTTTACTTTTTTCTTCCGAATCTCCTCCCTGTCCCACCGTGGGGGAGGGCTGACTGAGCGGCCGTGTGGTGCTCAGCTGCCAGCTGGGGCTGAGCCATGACATCAATGCAAGATTGTGCTGTCGGGCACAGGTACCAAAGAGCCCAGACACAGACAATCTTTTTTATTCACTAGTGGATGTCTAAGCNAAGCTTGTAACTATTACTCCCAATATTTTCAGGAATAATTTGTTTAATAATTCTCAAATATATAAATCAGGTAAATTAACAACAGTGCAAGTTTTTTTTCCATTTTAAGGATTACAGTGTTTGAAGAAGACAGAGGTAAACTTGCAATTGGTAGACTGAGACATAGGTACAAATGTCTGCCCAAAGCACCCCAGTGGACAATATTTTTTCATTCCTTAAGTACTGTTTCTTTTTTTATCCATTAACCACTTCTTCGAAAACACAGAAGCAATTATTTGAATAGGGCTCTTAATTCACATCTTCAAGTCCTACCACTCCTAGATAATTTCTTTGAACAGTAGATAGGAGAATTTTCTCCCTTCCTTCCTTCCTTCCTTCCTTCCTTCCTTCCTTCCTTTTTCAGCCAGTGGGATCTTGACTGAACAGCTGCAACACAAAGCATTTGATAGTATGCCTTTCTTTACCTCTTCTCTTCCACTATACATTTATACCTGCGCCCTTTAACAGCAGAAAGGTGTGGGCTGGACGCATTTGCCAAGGAAAGGATCTGGGCGTTGAATCCTACAGGGAGAGGGGCACCTTTTGGTAGCTTACATAAAGTACCTGAACCCTGTAGAGCAGCTGGATTTATTTGTTCGGCATGTCTTGCTTCTCAGTATGCCTCTGTTGCTCGCGCCTAGTAGGCTCCTGTTTGGCTTTCTAGCTGTCCCGGTTCACATTCAGATGGGTTTAGCCCCACTGCAGGGGCTCTGGGTACCCAGTTGTCCCGGATTTCACCTGAGACAGAGTTAATGTTCACAAGAAGCTGGGAGGGGACACAGCCTGGACAGGTGACCCAAACTAGGCAAAAGGGTATTCCATAGCATATGACGTCATGCCTAGCATATAAACAGGCTGGGAAGGAGGGGCTGCTGCTCAGGGACAGGCTGGGCATCGAGTTGGGCAAGCAAATTGCATTGTGCATCACCTGCTTGTGTATTCTTTATAAGTACTGTTGTTATTTTCCTCTCCCTTTGCTGTCTCAGTAAACTGTCCTCATCATAACCCACGAGTTTTACTTTTTTCTTCCGAATCTCCTCCCTGTCCCACCGTGGGGGAGGGCTGACTGAGCGGCCGTGTGGTGCTCAGCTGCCAGCTGGGGCTGAGCCATGACATCAATGCAAGATTGTGCTGTCAGGCACAGGTACCAAAGAGCCCAGACACAGACAATCTTTTTTATTCACTAGTGGATGTCTAAGCCAGCTCACTTTTACATTTAAAAGTTCATGAGGGTGGCAGTATTTCCTTTCTCATGTACAAGTAACGTGGCATACCGATTTTTCTTCTGCCTAACACCACACCTGGCTTTCAAACATATGATTCCCACCTCTCAGGTGAAAGTCTCCACTCCTAATTTATGAGGTATTCCACAACAGAGCTTTCTAGATGTCTCTTAAGTTTCTCAGCTTCAAGACATTCCTAGGCCCAGTAAATATTGAAATGTTTCAGGTCTAAACTGAAAATACTAACTTCAGAGGGGGAAGGTGGTACAGCCACTTCAACATGCACTGTTCAAAGTTACCAAGTGGGTCAATGGTTGAACTTGTCATGTCCCATCCTCTGCTTCACAAATATTCAAACAGTGACGTGTTCCTTTAAAAAAGCTGGAGGGTTTTTAAGAGTACTAGACTCCAGGTTGTCTTACATCCTTGACTTTTTTTCCTAACGCCTGTGAGGATACAGCATTTTGCAACAGTATTTACTGTGTTGCACAACACATCACTATTTTAAGTTCACAGTATCACTACAAAGCATTTCAATTATCAATTTAAACATATGTTTGCAGTATTATGTGAACATTTTTTGCAGGTCTACAGGTTGATCCATTATATTGTCATCCAAGTGTGCAATAAACATATTTCATTGTAAGAAATTAAACTTTATCTTGGAAAGAAAAAAGTAGTTATTTGACTCATTGTATTTAGATAAACTAGATTACCTAGTAGAAGAGTCCCAAATGTTAAAACAGATTTTCATATGAAATGGGAAGATTTCTCTTGGAAACCATTAAAATTCTGTCTTCCATTTAATCTTTTTTATTATTAATTGAAATTGGCTCTGGACCAACTACCAGGGGATGGTATACAAGACAATTTGACTTTGATCATGAGTACTTATCTGGAATTATGTTCCAAAATGCAAAACAGAAAAGAAAAGAAAAGGAAA
>VXBL01018527.1:413127-469729 GCA_013400195.1 Aramus guarauna
AAAAAGAAAGAAAAGAAAATTAAAAAAAAAGAAAAAAAAAAGGGCAGGGGGGAGACTACACAGAAAAGTCATGTGCAAATCAGCTGCAGCCTTTATTTTGCTGGAAGTAGAAATGAAAATGCTTGTGCAGTATCAGCTCTACAGTGTTCTAACTGAGCTTTTGCAGCTGGAATTGCTTTTGCCCTGAAACCAATTTAAAATACAGTGTTTGTTTTGGAAAAGGCCAAATCACTGCAGAAATCTGTGGTCCTCTGCCTGCTTGGAAGGGTAGGTGCTGAGGTTGCAGATAATTTGTGCTTACCAGGCTGTAGAGGAAGGAGTCTTGAAATGTAGAATGATAATGACAAACAGAATTGTAGTCTTTTAAAAAGTAAACAGACTTAATTTAGCCATTCTTACACATGTTGAAAGTTGGGGGTTTTTTGCATCTGAAAGATTATTTTGCTTCTTGCTCTTTTTAATAAGTCATGTTGAATATTTAATGAAGTTTCTTAAAAATGTCCACATTAACTAACCATGACCCCTTATCTAGGGCAAGAAAAGAGAACACTTTCATTAATGACCCAATGCCTGGGGAGCCCTATTTTCTTTATAGTACAGAACAAGTAAGAACATTTATAGATCTGGTGAGAGATAATAAAAAGTGCCCGATTTGCATTGAAAGTCAACAGGAGTCCTCTCTGGACCTTTAAAAAACTCCCCTTTTGTCAAATAATGGAAGTGCACATAGGTTATGTCATAAAGTTAAGTGCAGAGATAAAGGCATTTGGGAGGAAAAAACCCTATCCTGAAATCTTCATAGGCAAATTTTGACTTAGATGAATAATTTTCTGCTTCTATAAAATGCCCCATCAGTTGTCAACAGAGTAATTTAAGATTGCTCCATTTATGTCCTGAGAGGGCAGGTGGCACGGCTAATTGCTACTGCCTTTCCCAGCCGTTTTAGCTTCTTGGTCTGGTCTTTGTGCAAAAATAAAGCTGGTACTTTTGAGGGGAGAGATAATGACCTGGTTCTTTGGGGCTACAGGCAGCCTCTGCTTTCATGAGGCACTGTTCTCCTCACCCTGTATTCCTCCCACTTCTCTTTAGGCACTGCATAAAGAGGTCCAAGCTAGAAGCCTGGTTGCTCTATGGTATTGTCTACAGGGACTGGAGCGCGAGAGAGGCCCCTCAAGGGACAGTAGAGCCCACTGGTGAGTTGTATCATCTTTTGTGAATGCCTGTCACTCTGGGTTGGCGATAGAGGACTCTATCGTGGCAATGACCATGACAATAACTGAGTTCAGTGTATAGTGTGGGATGATTCTGGCCCTCAATTCCTCTCCTGAACAACTACAGAGAAGGGTAGGAAATAGTGACTGATTCATCTTCCTGCCAAACTTTTGGCTTTTATATTTTCAAAGGTATTTTTGCAGGTAAAAGCAAAAGTTTAATGGAAATTTACTTTAAAGGAATAATACTGTAACTTTGCTTCTTGCTAGAAAGCATTGAATAAAACTAATGTTTTGTTCAGCTGAATAACAGTGGAAAAAATAGCAACCTTTTCTATATTTTTTTCTCATAGAAAACATGTTTCCTTTTCTCTTTATCCCTTATGAAACATTTTTAACTCATTGTGTTAATGATTTTGAAGATGGTTAGGTATAAATTATTGCAAATTCCCTTTCCTGGCAATAATATTTTTTAAAAATCTCATTCTTCATTATTGATAACTTTTAGATTGAAGTTCACTTATTCAGGAAGTTCAGTGTGATTTTGAAATGCTTATGAAAGTTTTGGAAGGTATCAATACCCTATAAAAAGTTCACAAGCATAAGTATGGTGAAGAGCATTTGAACTATCTCATAATAATTTTGTTGATGAAGGTCGACAAGAAACACACATAAAACAATTGTGGGATTTCTCTTCATCTTTATGATCCTGGCAAGGTTTATAAATCCATTAATGCACAAATTCCACAGACTCTTTTGGCTACAATGCATTGAATGGTAATTTAGCAGGTTAGAATCCTTTCTTTAAGAGATATATAAAAGATTTTCAGGTTTTTCCCCATCCAGAGAACAGATGTTTTCAGGCAGGAACAGAATGTTGAGTTTCATTAGAGACCCATACAATAACTAAACTGTTTCAAAGAAGTAATTCTTAGCCAAATTGACCGTGCATCTCTTGTCTTGGCAATGAGACATTTGGGGGTATGGTTTCAAAAGCATCTTTAAAAAGAGAAAAAAAAAAAATATCAGAAGGACATGCTTTCTGTTTTGTCAGGACAATTATTCCCTTTCTAATAGTTCATTTTCAGTCAGTTATGGGTCTGCTTTTCTGACCAAAAGGGATTGGCTGAAAACTTTGTGAAAGTATTTTCCTCTAAATGAGAAGAGAATTTACAGGGGAAGGGGCAAATATTTTTTAATTTTTCAAAGCCAGATCTCAAAATTCTTTTCCGTCTATATTTAAGCATTTGACCTCAACCCATTACACACACACACACACACACGCTTATATGTCCTCCATATATGCTAACACACAGGTATATGATATATATGTTGTCCAAATCTGTTATACATACCACATTTGGACCACTCTCCAAGATTTAGTCAGGGTTGTCATTAGAACTTTAATACTCTGTGTTTGAATGAGTTACAAGACACAATATGGTACTTGGTTTTCATTTTCATTCCATAAATTGGCTCACACTTACTCAAATGATCATAATACTAGCCAGCATCCATGGAATTTAGCATTCCTTTTAATAAGGCCTGTTTGAATTTTCAGGTTTTCCTTTCCTATCCCTTTCTCTCCTCTTTTCTATTCCTCTAAAGCAAACGTGGATATAATGACGAATGCAACCTGAATGATGCAAAGTTGCAAAACCTGTAAGAGAAGCTCTGGTAAGTCAAACCAACAACTCATCCATTTTCTTTCGTATCTCACTTCTGACAGGGGCTATAAATGGATGTCTAAGAAAAAATAATGAGAAGAGGGCAAGAAAGTAGTAAAACTTTTCTAAATGCTTTCTCAGCCTCCATCTATGTATCTCAAGATTGCCATGTCTTTAATAATCTTCAATAGCTTTCATTTCTCTGAATCTACCTATCTCCCTGCTACCCGTGCACAATTTTAGCAACTGCCATATCAGTGGCAAAAGAGTACCAGATTAATTTCACATTAAATTATAAACACTTTGCAGGTGTGTTCCCTGCCCTGTAGACAGTCTGTAATTTCTTTCTCAAGGGAAACCAGACAGTAGATGACATTTTGGAAAGTCTAATTCCAATGTAGATAATCAACATGTCTTCCAGAAAGCAGCCAGAGTTAAAGTCAGAGATTATATTACGGTATTCTGAGATAATCAATAGCAGGGCGTTTTGCTGAAATGTAATGGGTTTGAATTTTTATAAATGTATTAATGCATTAATATGACTTACAAATTCAGTTACTAGTTTTTTGTTCATTCGGAGGCCTTAAGCATAAGGCCTTTCATCCATTCCATTTACTAACATTTAAAAGAATACATATGTAAGTTGCCAATACCCTAAGAAACTAGTGCAAATTCAACTGAATGAGGCATACTGTAATTATATCATTTACCTATTGCTTTTTCATTCCTTTGTGTTCCTTTACCTACTCTTCTACTTTTCAGCTTAGAAATTAAACACTTTTTCATTTTTTTTTTTTCATACTAATACCCTGGACCAAGTTAAAGAGTGGGATGTAACATATTGATAAATTTATGAAAATGAGAGGAAAAAAGTGTAGGATTGCCTGGGGAAATCTAAAGAGAGTAAAAAGGGAGTTTAGATTAGTGCAATATGCATATTAATGAGTCAGAATAAGGTATCCATTTATATCATTCTGACGTCTTCAATCCATTTCTGAAGTTGGTCCCTGGTGAGGAGGCTTAACTTAAAACACAGAAATGCTCTCCAAGTTCCTGAACTCAAAGAGAATGCAATTAACATTACTTGCCAGATGAGTCCACTGCTTTTTTTGAGACTGCGGGCAGAAGCACAGGTGCTTATGCAGAATCTGTGAGATGAGACCACACAAGAAAGGGTCCTGTCCGTTACTCTGTGTCACCACAGTTCTCAGCTATAGAAGATAATTGGTGGCCAACAGCTCTTATATGTAAACGATGAAGGACATAAAATATTTATTTATATGTAAAATATGAAAAAGCAGCATTGATGCTTTCATTCAAACAAAAATCTCCCACACCAAAATGTTCAGTGATCACTGCTATCATAAAATAATGGCCTACATTATAACCAGTGGCGTTGCCATAGTTATTTCCTAGGCTAAGGATGGATGAAAATGTCTTATCCCTGTTTAAAGATAGCTATTGGCAAATGTTGACATTGTAATACTTATTTCTGTCCCTACATTATCAAGACTTTGCATTTAAATTAGAAACATAATTCCTCATACTAGGAAACTGGTAATGAAATAAGTTTTTCTTTTCATCTTGCTGTTCCCACTTTCAACCCAATTCATAATCATACTTATTAAAAGTAAGTTTGTGCTGAGATTTGAATGCCCTGTATAAAAGTAGCTTTAGCTCATTTAAAGCTGATGAAAATAATTTAGAATGTTTTTCTTATTTTGAATCACTTTTATATTGTGGGGTTTTATAAGAATATTTCTTCCAGAAGGTTTGGCTGACTTGAATTGAGGAAGATCAGTTGTTATTCACAACATATTTTTGCACATGAAGTTTAAGCTAACTGTCATGGTTTAACTCCAGCCTGTAACTAAGCACCATGCAGCCATTCACACAACCCTCCTGCCCTCAAGGGGATAGGGAGGAGAATGGAAAAAAAAGCTTACAGGTTGAGATAAAGACAGTTTAATAGGATAATAAGGAAGAGAACAACAATAGTAACAATAATAACAATAGCAACAACAATAATAAATATAACAAGTGATGCACAAATGCAATTGTTCACCACACGCAGAAGGCAAAAACCAAAACCTGATGCCCAGTCTGTTTCCGAGCAGCAATCCTGCCTCATGACTAGCTTCCCAAGTTATATAGAATCATAGACTCATAGAACAATTTGGTTTGGAAGGGAGCTTAAAGATCATTTAGTTCCAACCCCCCTGCCATGGGCAGGAACACCCTGCACTAGACCAGGTTGTCCAAAGCCCAATCCAACCTGGCCTTGAATACTTCCAGGGAGGGGGTATATCCAGAGCATGACGTCCTATGGCAGGCAATATCCCTGTGGCCAGTCTGGGCCAGCTGTCCTGGCTGTGCTCTCCCAGTTTCTTGTGCACCTGGCAGGGCGTGGGAAGCTGAAAAGTCCTTGGCTTAGTGTAGACACTACAACTAGCTGGCAACAACTAAAAACATCAGTGTGTTATCAACATCATTCTCATACCAAATTCAAAACACAACACTATACCAGCTACTAGAAAGAAAATTGACTTTATCTCAGCCAAAACCAAGGCACTAACTCCAGATGAGAACAGGCATTTTTACTCTGTGATCCAAGCAGTTTCTCTTCAGTTTACTCAAGATTTCAGTTATTTGATCAAGTAGCAGAAATAGTGCTCTGATTTAGGCAGGTGGTTACCTAGGTTTGGATAATCTCCAGTTAGGTTAGCTATCTACCATGTAATATCTCCATGGTAGCTGTTTCTATTCAGTTTCCTTCACAGTGAGAGGAAAGATGTATTCACTTTTAGCAGTGACACCAGCTTGAGGTCAAGGTAAGATGTGCACTAGCCTCTGATGGCTTCCTAAGTATAATAAATAGATATCTGTATAGACCTACATTTATTCATCCTAGCCATATTATTACAGGCACTGTTGAAATGAGTGGTTCGTAATGTTTGCTAGTGAAATATTATTTGCCTAACATGTTTAAAAAGTTATACTCAATAATTGCAAAGAAGTCAATATTTGTTGCAGGATAATTTGCACAAATGAAATGAGAGTAATTTAAATTGGTTAAAATGCTTACTATCTTATAACATAAAGCTTCTGTACATCCCCAGTAATATCATTTGAACTGGTAATAATCAAGAATCTCAGAACAGCTATCAAGGACAGTATAGATATAGATTAAAGCTTACTCTGCTTTCTGTAGCAGTGATTCCTTTTCTTCAGGCTTAATGCATACTGGAGGATTAAGTGGGTTTGCGGACTAACTGTCTTTGCATTAATTATTTTGACGTTTTTCATGTCATAAGTCATCATGTAACTTTTCTTGTACATTACAATCTCTTTTCTTAAATCCTCTCTTTTAGGTTGTGCAACATTTCAAACCTTATCTTGTTTTTATTTTTTTTAGTTAGCTTACCACCTGTGTCATAACTGAGGTGGGAGAAGCCTTTCTGTCCCCATGCCTTTACACTGAAAAATCTGACTTCTATTTTGTATTTGGCTCACTTCACAGAAATATTTGTAAATAGCATTCTTGCAAACATGTTTACTTATTTATTTCCACCAACCAGAATATTGTTTAATCAAAGTGTTTGAGGTAATGACTTTGAAGCAAAGCACATCCATGAAATGTAAAAGTTTGTCTGAGGCACCCTAGAGTACTAGTGGAATGAAATGAAGGTCAGTGCCATCTTTGCAAATAAATACAGGTATGTCTTTCCTTTTATTTCTTCCTGGTTTTGTTTGTTTTTTATTTTTTCCCTTTTCTTTTTTCCTTTTTTCATTTTTTATTTTTCATTTTTTCTTTTTTCTCCTTTTCCTTTTTTCTTTTCTTCTTTTTTCTCTTTGTAATTTTTCTTTTTTTCTGTTTTTCTCTTTTCCTTTTCCTTTTTCATTTTTTTTTTTCAAATTTATCTGTGTTCAGTTAACTGATACAGATAATAGTCATACTGCAAGTTGAAAGAAATTGACAAAGCAGATTGTAGGGATAAGCTTTATTCGGTCCTGGCTAACCTAAATTATTTGTGACTTGGTAAGCAAGGGTTAATTGTTTTGTGAGCAGGCATTGAAAGCTGGTTTGCACTGTTTTTCTCTTTTGCACGCTTTCTGACTTCTAATAAAGAACAAGTAGTTTAGCCTTTGCTTTATTGGGGGCACTAAGTAGCTATGCCCTCAAAGTGCCTATCAGTTTTTACAAAACCCTTATAGTGATTTTGTCCCTTTTATACAAAAAGGGGTTGTGCTGAACCCTCTGGAGTAGCCAGTGGGCTCAGGATTACTTGGGGAAGGAGGGAATAGGAGAGGAACACACCGTGGTAACAAACTGCATTCACTCTGAGAAACTGGCCTCAAATAATTGTCACTTCTTTTAAAAGACAGTGATCAGATTAAGCCATAAAATGATGAGTCTTGGTAAGAGCTGAGAAATCCAAAGAAAAAAGTTTTGACCAGAAATGAAATGCAATTACAGGGTGTTGTGGTTTAACCCCAGCTGGCAGCTGAGCACCATGCAGCCGCTCACTCACTCCCCCGGCGGGATGGGGGAGAGAATCGGAAGAGTGAAAGTGAGAAAACTCACAGGTTGAGAAAAAAACAGTTTAACAGGGAAGCAAAAGCTGTGCACACAAACAAAGCAAGACAAGGAATTAATTCACCATGTCCCATGGGCAGGCAGGTGTTCAGCCATCTCCAGGANGGCACTCAGTTTTGATTGGGTTTTTTTTCTTTCTTTCTTTTTTTCTCTTTTTTTTCCCCCAGAAAATATTTTATAAGCTAATGTTTCCTGTTTTGGAGTCACTATAATGGATTTTGAACTATGTTCAATACTAGATTCAGGTTAAAAAGAGAGAGTGTGTATACATCTAAAAAAAAAACAATTTGAAGCTATGAAAATTTTTAAATGAAACATTTATTTTTAATTTCAAATGACACATTGGTTTAAAAAATTGTTAAATATTTCTTGTGAAATTAAATATCTCAGTTGAACTGATTTTTTTCTTCTTTTTATATACTCAAACAAAACCAAAAATATTTGGGTATTGATCCAAGTATCCATTATTATCATACTGTAGTCAGGAGTACATGCTATAGCTATGTTATTAGAAACACACATCTTTAGACTGTATTTTGAGTCATGTGATTATATTTTCAAAAGGAGAATATTAAATTTTAGATTTTTTAATCCAGAGCTTGTCACATAAGTAAGGGGGTTTATTCTTAAAAATGTCAAATGTTAAGGCTGATGGGTTTTGACAGGTTTTTTTACAAATATAGAAGCACTTTTGCTTTGTAGGTTTTCCATATATCTTCAAAATACTTTGCTGTGTCTTGGTAAACACAGGACAAACTTACTGTTAGATCACCCTCCAAATGCCAGTCCTATTTTGCTGCCATGTCCTTAGGATTCTTATGTTATTAAAAACCTATTCTTAATTGCATTAGACTATTGTAAGAAATCATGTATATAATTTTCCATAATAATTTACTGCATTAAAAATCTGTTGCTCTGTTACACTGTGTCTGTCTCCTCAAAATTTTGGGCCCTATCCATATATGTGATAAGTAAATTGTAATAAAAAATCATAGAAAAACATCACCGCATTTACAGTAATAGATTGCTTTCTTAGGAAACTGTTTCAGGATTCCTGTATCCAGCTCCTACCTTCTTCACTGGTATTGTGTGGCTCAAGGTGTGAGGCTGAGCGGTTCTGCATGGCTTGGAATGAACTGTAAGATCTTTGTCTGTAAAACAAGGATGATCTTCTCTTGCTACGTTGCTCTGGGGAGATTAAATACTTCCCTGGTTAAAATTTGGTTTCAAACCAAATCATCTTAGGCATTTTTCTGCTGTTTCTTGTTAATTTTTTTTTTTTTTTTTTGGGTGTGTAAGGAACAAATAGGTATTGTTTGTCTGAATTTAAATTAATATAGTAGTAAGTTGTCAAAACACACAGAAGGCATTTAGAAATAGGTCGTATCATTACGAAGCACACACACCCACTGCAAAGCTGCTTCAAGAAGCTTCTGATAAGAAGCTGTAGTAGCACAGGGGTGAAAGTATGATTTAAAGTATGACATGTCTAACGAGCACAAAGAATGTGATCAGGGAATGATTATTTTGATGGCTAAGCTTAAAAATATAGCACTATAATAATGATTGTGTCAGTAACTCTCAGTGAAAATCAGTTCTATGCTTCTTTGGACCAAGTGGTCTGCAAACACAGACTTAGTCTAACTGCGATGCTGCAGTGCTATGTAGCTACACCATTACTAGACTTTGATAAGCTAGCTCAGGTCCTTGAAACAAGAATAGCCATGTTAGAATAACTCTCCTGGGGATCTTTAGTCCTGCTGAGAAGCAAGGTTTATTAGCCTGGACAAAGCATGGTCAATGCTTCCAAAAGAAAATAAATTCTTGCCACAGAATTTCCAAGTGGAACTCAGGTTTTCAGTCAAATAAGTCTCATTAAAATCAGTTGAATCTGGTAGTTACAACTTCTAATTTTTTGCTTTGGATAGATTCAATGAGGTTAGCAAACCTTTGATCTCTGGGTACCAAAAGGGATTAAGCCTTTGAAGCAAAAGTATTACAACTGTACAAATAGTGGTTTATAAGCAAAATGTATTGGTTTATCACAACAGGACAGTGCTATCAAAATCCTGAGGTGATGCCATATGAACAGGATATTTTTCTCTCATCAGTGGAGTACTGATTTGGTTTTAGGTGGATTCTTTTAGGTGGAGGAAAAACATTGCATTGAATGTAGACCCACTGCCTTGCCCTCAGTGAGATAGATAACCCTCCTAACTGCCATCTAAATACTGACAAGCATGTCCCCTTACTTTACCATGAAGTTAGCATCTGCCATTCCATTTCAAGACTTCCCTTAACCTGTCCAAACGACATGAGTCAGACATAGGCTGCTCTTCAATATATTCACATACAACTAAATGGTTAGGGAATTTGAAAGGGATCAGATGTGGTGGCAGTGCAAATTAGAGAACTCCATATACATTGAAGGTATGCTGTAGTTTTTCCCAGCCCACATAACATCTTACCTGGACCCTACAAATGCCCTAAACAAGCCAGATGTGAGAAAACAATTGTGCAGAACTCTGCAAGAAAGATCTATCATTCAGGAAAGTAACTGCACATGGAAAACTTGATAGGACTTCAAAGAGAGAAAATAGAGACAGTTGGAGAAGGAGGTATGACTTTTTTTTATTGCTTCAGATGGTTTACAGGTTAACCAACACCACCTTGTGTCCAGCCATACTATAATTTGCATCATCATACATGGGGTAGGATATCATGTCATAAAATTAAGTTAGTGCAAACTCTCTATTCAGTGCAGATTACCTCCTGACAATGGCACTATAACATTATTGTATTATGTTTTTAGGTATTTTTCCAGCAACATTTTGTAGGTTCTTGAAGCAAACTGGGGTCCTAAAAATATATTATCAAGAATTGGCAAACATAATGTACTGCGCAATCAGCATAGCTCCTAAGTGACCAATCTTGAGGCAATACTGCGATAAAATCAGAGGGCCAGATGAGTTTGTAAACAGGTATGCTGAACTTTGATATCCAGCATTACTAACTGACTGAAAACACTCACAGCTTCTTCTTGCCTTTATAGATTCATAGAATCATAAAATCATAGGATGGTTTGGGTTAGAAGGGACCTTAAAGAACATCTAGTTCCAACCCCCCTGCCAGGGGCAGGGACACCCTCCACTAGACCAGGTTGCCCAAAGCCCCATCCAACCTGGCCTTGAACACTTCCAGGGAAGATGCAGCCACAACTTCTCTGGGCAACCTCTTCCAGTGTCTCACCACTCTGACAGTGAGGAAGTTTTTTCCTTATATCTAATCTAAACCTACCCTCTTTTACTTTAAAGCCATTACCCCTTGTCCTATCACTACACTCCCAGATAAACAGTCCCTCTCCAGCTTTCCTGTAGGCCCCCTTCAGGTACTGGAAGGCTGCTTCGGTCTCCCCGAAGTGTTCTCTTCTCCAGGCAGAACAATCCCAACTCTCAGCCTGTTNGGTCTCCCTGAAGTGTTCTCTTCTCCAGGCAGAACAATCCCAACTCTCAGCCTGTTGCAGGTGCTGCAGCCCTCTCATCATCTTTGTGACCCTCCTCTGGGCTTCTCCAACAGGTCTACGTCCTTCTTATGTTGGGGCCCCAGAGCTGGATGCAGTACTCCAGGTGAGGTCTCACGAGAGTGGAGTAGAGGGGGAGAGTCAGCTCCCTAGGAATCACTTCCCTCAACCTGATGGGTACGCTTCTCCTGATGCAGCCCAGGACATGGTTGGCTTTCTGGGCTGCAAGCACACATTGCTGTGTCATGTTGAGCTTTTCATCAACCAACACCCCCAAGTCCTTCTTCTCAGGGCTGCTCTCAATCCATTCTCCACCCAGCCTGTAGCTGTGCTTGGGATTGCCCCAACCCATGTGCAGGACCTTGCACGTGGCCTTATTGAACTTCATGTGGTTCACACAGGCCCACCTCTCAGGCCTGTAAAGGTCCTTCTGAACGGCATCCCTTCCCTCCAGCGTGTCGACTGTGCCACACAGCTTGGTGTCATTGGTAAACTGAGGTTTCACTCGATCCCACTGTCCGTGTCATGGACAAAGATGTTAAACACTACTGGTCCCAATACCGACCCCTGAGGAATGCCACTTGTCACTGGTGTCCACTTGGACATTGAGCCATTGACTGCAACTCTTTGAGTGTGACCATCCAACCAATTACTTATCCACTGAGTGATCCATCCATCTAATCCATGCCTCTCCAATTTAGAGACAAGAATGTCGTGCGGGACAGTGTCAAATGCTTTGCACAAGTCCAGGTAGATGTCCTCAGCTGCTTTTCCCTTATACACCAAAGCTGTAACTTCATCACAGAATGCCACCGAATTTGTCAGGTATGATTTTCACTTGGTGAAGCCATGATGGCTGCCACCAATCACGTCTTTATTTTCCATGTGCCTGAGCATAGTCTCCAGCAGGATCTGCTCCATGATCTTGCCAGGCACAGAGATGAGACTGACTGGCCTGTAGTTCCCAAACTGAAATAGATCCACTGTTTACTACTGCACACTTTTTCTAAAATGGATAGATATGACAGGGTGCATCTGCTGCAAATTTATTGTAGTCTTTAGAATTGAATGAAAAACTGGCATACCCATGAATTATTGAGAAACTGGCAGATATCACAATTGTCTTCCTGTTTCTGTTATCATTTGGATAATTCAGGTGATCTCTCATAACTTCTTCAAGAAAAGGATGCTCACAGTGTGGAAGATGGAATATAAAGCCTCAAGTCACCTTATCCCTGCAAATATTAGAGGTGGTTTCCAGGCTAACAATAATTTGTTTCATTAATTAACGTAAATCTTTAAGCTCACAGAAGACCAAAATGCTGAGCTGAAAGGAGACTTATAAAGTCAGTTTGATAATAGATTCCTGAGTCCTTGAGCTGCCTCCCTGCATAAGACAGTACACAGGCAGTGTGCAAGGAGCTCCTAAAACAAAGTGCAGGCAGAACTGCTGGTTCTGCTGTGCAGACAGATGCCTTGTCTTTACCAAGAGAAATGAAATTATTTATTTTGGGTTCCTGGCAGACAAACCACAGAATGCTACTGCACCATTTCTGGCAAGAGCACTTGATGATGCATGTAAACGAGATCTGTTTTAATGAGCTGCTGGCCAAGAGGAGGCAGCAGAATTTAATCTTAAGACTTATGTCCTCTTGAACATATGGTGCTAAATGAGCATCTTTCACAGCCCAACTAGTAATTAGAACTAATCTGAATTGGGCTAGCAGTAATTTGCAACAGACGAAATAAGAGAATCATATTTCTTGCTTTCAGTGAAGAGTTAATTGCATTTTTAAAAATTTAAGTACATTATTTTATTGACATAGAAATTAATTTCTAGAGGTGGATATGAACCAATGGAATGTCAAGTCCACACTGTCATAAAAACAAGAGAGAGCTTGGAGGCTTCAACCAGTAGAAGGTTTTGGTGTAATAAACATTACCATAATGCTTTTGTTTATATAACATTTCATACATAGCCATCCATATCATGACCACTGCAGCATAATCAAAAATCTGTTTCTAATATATTCTGGAAACATTTGCATCTTGCATATAGCCTCCCATTGAGACTTAAATGCAAAGGCTGAGTGGAATTAAATCAGCTAATACCACAGTTCTTAGATGAACATTTAAAACCCTGTACATATAGAAAGAAAGGAATGACGAAGGAGAGGAAGAAAGGATGGAGGGAGAAAAGGAGGAATTAGTTGGTATACTAATTCCAATTTTGTGCACTAAAGCTGAGCAAATTCCACACCCTTGCAGCTGCTTCACAAAAATAGGAGTGCCTGACACCTAAATTGCATGGATACAGTATTTTACCCAAGTGTTTGTAAGCACAGATACTTGTCAAAACATTTTTCAAAGAGAAGACCTGGAATATAGTCAAAATTTATATTCTAAAGGACTATAAAATTAAGTAAAGCCATCTTGACATTAAGTCAAATATTTTGTAGACAGCCAGTGTAAAATACCAAATATTTGCATAGAACATATGCCTGATCACTGTATTGCAGTTGCAGACCAGGTGTGGTATTGCTTTCTGCACTGACTGCAAACAGCAGCACAGTGCTGAGAGCCCTGCTCTTAAAATATTTTATCTTGGTGGTTATGACGAATAGAAGTATTTCTGTTATGACTTGATTTCAGGAACAGCGTAGAACCAATAGAAGTGTAACTAGGCAAACTGCAGAGGTGACAACATTCATATAAATACACAATGACATTCTGTGTTGGCATGGCAAATATCTAATGTGTTGGTGTAGGGGAAGAAATACACACACACATATTTTACATATATGCTATATTTTTGGTCTAGACAGGTTCCACTCTTTGTAAAATTTCTGTCTTCCTACTCGAAATTAAATCAGTTTTAGATGAATCTCTGGGCATGACCAAACTTATTTCCAATATTTATTTTTTTACGTCTTTAACAGAATGTAGAAGAAAGGAGATCAAGACATTATTTTTGCATTTTCCATACTTGTGTGATAAAACAAAGGAAAAAGCATTCTCAACAGCTTGCTTTCTAAAATGCAAGCCCAGCTGTGCAATTATTGTGGTGATTTCATGCTGCTGGAATAAAATATAAAATAATAAAATATTAGTACTGGTGCTAGAGGTTACATCAAAATTAAAGGGATGACAGAAAAAGGGATGAACTAGGTGTATATTATTACCATATTATCCCTCTCTCCATAGAAAGCTTATGTGCTTTCTATTTAAAATATATACACATATAGTTTATCTAAGACATTGCTTAGCTAGCTACTTAAAAAGTATAGCATTTAGATAACAAAAATTCCTTATTTGCCTTGTATTTTTTTACTGTCTGTCTTAGGATCATGTGTCTACTTGACCAACAGAAAATAGTACACTTTAAAAAGCTATAATGTTGTTCAAAGCATATGAATATTCTTGCTCACAAAGGTAGCTGAACTGGATCTATAGTGCTTAAACATGGTGAAATCCATTCAATTAGAATTCCATAACCCTAGGAGACTGATATTAGAAAAAAGTATTTTTACCAGAATCTTTTGACCATCCAATCTATGCTCATCTCTTCTTATTGTAATTTTACTTCTGTATTGAAAGGTATTTACAGATAAGAACATGTGAGAGTTGTGAAGCTGTTGCACACATTGATTCTTACATAAGTGAAGGGAAGGAAAATGGAGTACATGTATGTACACAATTGTAAATACCATATGGATTCTTTAACTATTAACAACATAGAATCATAGACTGATTTATGTTGGAAAAGACCTTAAAGATTATCAGGTCCAACCGTTAACCTAGCACTGCCAAGTCCACCACTAAACCATGTCCCTAAGCACCACATCTATGTGTCTTTTAAATACCCCCAGGGATGGCGACTCAACCACTTCCCTGGGCAGCCTGTTCCAATGACTGACAACCCTTTCAGTGAAGAAATTTTTCCTAATATCCAATCTAAACCTCCCCGGTGCAACTTGAGGCTGTTTCCTCTTGTCCTATCACTTGTTACTTGGGAGAAGAGACCAACACCCACCTGGCTACAACCTCCTTTCAGGCAGTTGCAGAGAGCGATAAGGTCTCTCCCCAGCCTCCTTTTCTCCAGGCTAAACAACTCCAGTTCCCTCAGCCGCTCCTCATAAGACTTGTGCTCTAGATCCCTCACCAGCTTTCTTGCCCTTCTCTGGACACATTCCAGCACCTCAATGTCCTTCTTATAGTGAGGGGCCCAAAACTGAACATAGGACTCGAGGTGCGGTATGTTGAGATATAGTGTAGTGCTAAGCAACATTATCTTGTTGCAATGGGACCAAATTCTGTGACCTTATCCAAGTAGTTCAGGGGCCATGCCGGTTGTCCCTTGGAGGATTTTTATATTATTTTTATCCAGGCAAATGTATTTTAATTTGGATACATTCCAAGGAGGCAATTAAAGAACTGCATAACTTTTGGTGTATTTTAATTTGTTCTTCAAAGCAGCACTTGCTGATGTGGACTAATCAGCTTTTATGTGCCAGTGAAAGCACAGAACGTGATGACAGATGGTAAGCCAGAAAAAATCTTGTAGCTAAATACCCACTTTCATTGTTAACCCAGAGAGTGACAACTTTGGTGTCATTTTGTACAGGATGTGAGAGTTTTCTTTTAGCTATAGCTAAGTGCTCAAAATATCATGGATTGCCTGTAGCATGGTGTATTTGAACATGAAAACATCCAACTGACATATCAATGAGATAGTCCTGATGAATCCTGCAAGTTCAGTAAGGCCAGACATAAGGTTTGTGGCAATGTCACCATGCAATGACTAACTTCCTAATCAGTGCATCTGTCTTTTTCTGTCCTTTCATAATGTCCATCAGTAGCCAGTTAATCAGATTAAACTTGGGGGGAGATATCTCAGCTGTCTAATTAACAGTTTAGGAGAGGAAAACAAACAAAACAAGCAGGTTCTGCTGATATTTCGGCTCAATATTTTAATGCATCTACTGCAGATATGCTATGTTTCATTTCAACTAAGACATATGTGCCTAAGAACTCTTTCAAACAATCAAGCTCCTAGTATCAGGTATACCAAAGGAGAAATGCATTTCAAATTCATGTGCCTCCATAAAAACAGGTTTTAATGCAACTGCACGTTCTAAATTAAGATCTCTGCAGTACAAAAAGAATGCTACTCTAAGAATTAAAATACTCAGTTTCATTTTTTTAAAAAAATGTTTTTATTGTGATTCTAATTGTATTTTAGCTTGTAAATTATATCATTTATCATATAAGCCATGGGGAAACACTGACTTGTTAATATTTTCTAGAAAGATTTAGGATAGGAGGATGGAAAAGAGGAAGGTAGTATCATTTCAAAACAAAGCCAGTCTGAATATCCATCTTCCACTCAGTCTATCAGAGTTATATTCCACACTGAGATATATGGTGACTAAACATACGTGATCACATTGGGCACACTGGAACCGTCTGACAGCACTTTCTGGTAACTCTGATGATAGAGCTTATTTTGAGGGTGAAGGATTTTTCCACTTGCAAGGGTAAACATTTCATAGGGTGGTGTAGAGAACCCCTTAGCTTCATGAAATGTTCTGTGAGATTTTTTATTATTAGAAAACATTTGATCTTTTTGGATCTTTTTGAACAGCTTTTTCTCTCAGGCATTGTTTTCCCAAACGCTTCCTTGCCTCAACCTACAAGAGACAAAAAGCTTTCCAAAGAAATCACATATGTGTAAAAGCTGGTTAATTATACATGAAAGGCTTGTTATTGTTATGAGGTAAAAGTTTCAAAGAAAAATATTTTTATGTATTCTGATATTTTGAAATATAAAAAATCAAAATCCAGTCTTGATACATAAAGTATTAAGTCCATTTTGAGGAAAACAGAATGCAGAAAATAGCTTAATCTTTTCACCTTATTCTGTGCACCTGAAGAAAGTAGAAGCAAGAACAGCTAAAATCCCCTGCCATTAATCCCAAGTGGTTTTCTGATTTTCTCATTAACTGATTTCTGTGCAGCAGGCTAGGGGAAGTATACTTTATATGTACTTCTTAATTGCAGAATTTATGCTAATTGGGAAAAGGGAAAAGGAGCATGTTGCAGACTTTGCTTATAAACTGTGCTCTGCCAGCTTAAGTCTCCAAAATAAGGTGTCCCTCATTTTCATGTATTCTTCATGGAGATACTCTTGACTTTTCTCTCACCATGGCTCAGGTTGTGTCATCCCTTTTGTAGGGCTGAGTTGGCAACCCAATATTCAACCACTTCATGTCGGAAAATTTCCTCACTGGAATATTTCCATCACTTACATGTTGACCTAAGAACATCTGACATATTCCCTGCCACCTAGGTTATACTACATATTTTTATTAAGCTCCAGCTGAGTACTGGACTTATGCATGTTCAGCTATTTTTGAAAAATGCATATTAGCAGCTTGAATTCTCACATTCAGGACTGACTGCCTAGATTCTTCCAATCCCTAGACAACATTGGATTGCTACACTTTTTATGCTTTGCTTAATGCATGGGTTTTTTTTGTTTGTTTTTAAATATGTGCAATTGCCTGGAGGGTTCTTTTTTACAGTTCACAGTAGAGTTCACACACAGTTCACACACACAAACCCATTGCAGCCAGCCAACAATAAAAAGAGGCAAAGTACAAGATACTAGGTAATTGCAAAGTAAAATATAACAGGGGATTCCAAAATGTGTCAAACAGATTGTCTGAATGTGTAAAATACTCTCCTCTAACTCTTTTTCATTGTGTAATGTATTACAGGTCCATCCAAAATGCTACCTTGGGCAGGAAAGAGAATCTGTCTAAAGATGTGTACAAATGTCACACTGAGCAATTTCATTCTACCCCTTTAAGACTCTTCACTCTTTCTTGATAAAATGATAAAACAGTCCCAAATAATGTCCTTCTTTTACTATGTGGACCATTTGGTATCTCCAAAATGACCAGGCTTGCATGAAGAGGGAAGCTACAGAAATCTCAGCAAAAGAGAGGAAGAGCCTGTGATGAGCAGAGCCGAAGGTAAAGAAAAGCCATAGCAAAGCAATATAGGCTGCATACTGCAAATGAAGACTGATTTGGTATTTTAAACAAGATCAAGAGCTGAACATTTTATCATGTGTTCGGCCTGGTGGCATGCTTACCAGCATCCTGTTTTCTAAGAGGGATCATATGTACATTTTCAGTTTGACAGTCTGATGCCTCTTTCCTTAGAAGTGGCAGTTTGCTTGAGCTGCCAGCCCAGTAACAATGCCAATAGTCTCTTTGAGAAGCTTGGTAACATCATTTGGATGAGTGCGGATATTTTACACTAGTGAGCCAGAACTTTTATTACATGAGATTATCTTAATGATTATTGTTGCTTCTCAGCAAGATTCTAGGTTGTACATCAGTTTCTTAAATCCATGTGCCTGGCCCTGGCTTTGTGTCCTGATCCTCACTTCTGCCTCTCTGCCCCCGCTCAATTAGTTAACTTTACCTACTCCTGATCTTAGTTCCTTTTGCATGACGCAGGATTCTTGACTATCACCCCAACTCCAATGTCATTTTTGCTTTGATTTTGCAGCTAGTACAGTCCTCAGCTTCTTCACTTTTATCTCAAACTGAATGTGATTGTAATCTGCTGTCTTCACCATCCACATTTCTCGCTCTGAAAATTGCAACAGTGTTTCAAGAAAATCTTGAAAACAATTGTCATGGTTTAACCAGACAAGCAGCCAAACTATTACCACACAGATATGTGGTCACTCCCCCTTGCAGTGGGATGGGAGAACTGAAAAGAGAGAGAGAGAAAAAAAGTAAAACTCATGGGTTGAGATAAAGAAAGCTTAATAGGACAGAAAGGGAACACAATAATAATAACAATAACAATAATAATATATAAAACAAGTGATGCACAGCTCACCACTCAAAGCCAATGCTCAGATAGTTCTCAAGCCGAACTGCTCCCCAGCCAATCCCCAGTTAAAAACTGAGCATGACATAACATGGTATGGAATATCCCTTTGGCCAGTTTGGGTCAGCTGCCCTGGCTGTGTCCCCTCCCAGCTTCTGGGGTGCCTCCTGCCTTCTCATTGGCAGGCCAGTATGGGAAGCTGAAAAGTCCTTGACTGCTTGGCAACAACTAAAACATCAGCATGTGATCAACATTATTCTCTTCCTAAATCCAAAACACAGCACTACACCAACTGCTAGGAAGAAAATTAACTCTATCCCTGCCAAAACCAGGACAACAATGTAAGTTTTCAGATAAGAAATATCCTTTATTTTCTTCAGAAATTATTTTAGAATTCCATAAATATAAGAAACAAAATGTAAGGGCAGCCAAAAAACACCAATTATGATATACATCAAAAAATTTCAAGTCTCTTCTCTACTATTACTGTCAAAATTATTGAGCAGTGATATGCCAGTTTGGAGGATTAATCAAAGACTATTTTTCGAAGTTCATCATAAAACTGGAGACAAAGTTCATGGTTTTGTTTTTTTTTCCTTCGTTCTGTTGGTAATCACCTTCTGGATACTTCTAAAGCATCTCTGCTCAAGGTTGACCTTTAAAATGAAAAGCCACATGCCACAAGAACATTACTCTGGAGGTGACTTTCTGAGTCATCTGGCCCCATTCCCCTGCTATTGCAAGCTAATAGAAAACATTTTGGTATGAGAGTGCAAGAAGAATGGCAAAACATCTTGGTCCCTGTGATTACTGAGAATTCAGTTTTTGCTCTGTTTTGGAAGGAATAAGGAAGGAGTGAGCGTACTTAAGGTATATCAAACACATCAGACAATTATTTTTCTCAAGAACCACATTTTTAATAATGATTTCTATTATGCATTGAACATGTGGGTACCATTTCCACACAGAGGAAAAGGTGGCAAGTAGTTGCCTTTCCTTATATAGAAACAGGAAACTTTAATTTTAGATTCAGTGGATCTTTTTCTATGTATTTTGTATAGTCCAGGAAAAGCTTTGTCAACTACTAGCATTCTAGCTTTTAAAGAAAGGCAGTAAATATAGTGGTTTCTGAAGAAATAAAATGTTTTCCTCTTATTCATCCAAAAATAACAACTCAGATTGAAGGCACGAGGGCATTTGACTTGGACATTTTTTCTTCCTGATGACGTTTGGTTTTTACAGGTTACTTAATCTGCTACAACCTGAAAAATCAATATCTTCATATTTTACCTTAGCTACCCAGTGCTTGCCTCTATATATCTTCCTGTCAGATAGAAGGCTGAGAAGGTGATAAAGAATTTTGAACTTGGATTAGTATGTTTCACAATGTAGATGTATTGTTAAAAAAATGACACACCAGGTCAATCAGTCTCCTACTGAGAAGTGAAGTGCATTTAATTTTGAATTTGGCAAGATCTCGAGCTGACCAGCATGGTGGGACAACCTAGCCTATTTTCACATTTTCGTACTTGAATGAAAAAAGATGACAAAAAATAAGACAGTGTTTATTGAACTTCATTGCAGCCAGATTTATGTTTTAGATAGTTGAACAGAGATTCAAAAGTAATGGGAAAATAAAGATTGGAGTATGTGATCTGGCCCATGTGATTGTGTAAGAGTTTCTTGCATCTTTCCCTCCATCCTTCTACATTACAAAAGCAGTAACAACAGCCATTGAAGAAAACAAAACATGCCAAAACATCTTCTCAGATTACTCTGTGCTTTTTGTAGAGTTGTGCTTTTGTGTACAGTTTTTATCTGTGTCTGATAGCCTAACAATAGTCTGTGTTATATTTTGAAAATATGAGTACTGTGTTCCAGGGAATATGTATGATTGCCACAATTCTCAGGATCAACAAAATGAGATCTGAATTTTTAAACTTAGTTTCAAGAATCAATCAGGCAGTAATTTTAAGGAGTGAGGGAACTTGTGTTCAGTGTTGGTAAACAAAGTAATATCAGATATGGGTATTTGAGGAATATCATAGATTATATTACTATAGTATGTTACTATAGTTATGTTGCCACAAAGTGTATTAAAGACCAAAAAAATCTATTAATACTTTATAGAAATAATTATGTAGGTTCACTTCCTATCATTTAGCTCATCAATGTTTGAGATGGAGATTGGATATAAATCCAAATTATTTACTTGTTGTTTACTTTGCCAGTTTCTATAGAATCTACTAGTAGGACTGCTAAGTTATTTCCCCAAAGTGTTTTCCTTTTAATGAATTTTATTTTTGTTCTCATCACTGCTGTAAATCTTCCTTTATTTTGGATAGCGATCAGTGATCTCATCCAAACCATTTTTCAGGAAATGTGAGAGTTTTTCATATCTTTGCTATGTCTTTCCCAGCCTCTGTGATTTAGTAAATACAGATCTCCTCTTGGCAAATTAAGTACCCCTGAATAATCAGTTTCAATCATAAGAATCACCATTTCTTCATGGATATATAAATCTTATACCCATTTCTCATTGTAGAAGCCTGAAGTAGAGGCCACACTTAATACAGAAGTTAAGATATTCATGTTTGGTTATCTTAAGCTTAATATTCATTGAAAGATTTGTTAATGTTCAACCTTTCTGAAAGCTCATAATTTTTATTAATTGCTTGACTATTGATTTAATTTCAGTACATTTAATATGTATTTTAGTTGAGTAAACACACCACCCTTGCAGTGGGTTATTCGTAGCAGTTGGGTTAAAGGTGACGTGCCTACCTGTGGTGTTCTCTTATCTTGAACTTTTGCATTGGCTGAAGTTGCCTTCAGCTTCAAATTTAAATCTGTAAATCTAGAGTTACTCACATGTAAAAGGTAATTAAACACAGTACTAATTTGGACAATCAGCTATTGTTATTTTTCCTTCTGAGGTACTAAGAATAACTTGCCTTTATTTTTCAAAATATTCAGTATTTTAAATGTTTCAGGGAGTATACCACGGAAATCATTAACAACTCTGTGTTATTCCTGTGCTAATCTGTCAGTGTTGATAATTACTATTCAGAACTTACAAAGCAATTTCATGGCAAGGAGGAGAGGCAAGAGGATCTGTCCCTTTGATGGATGACCAGAGATTTATAATAATCACTGTATGTACTCTATGCATGTGATGCCACATAAAATATTCCGTTTGAATCATCCAGCTCCCATATGCAGTTTCATATCCACAAATAGTCACAAATTGGAACTCACCTGTCATTATTTTCCTCTTTATAGTGTCTAGAAATTTTAAGTAGCATTTATGAAAATTACAAAATTACAAATATTTCCTCTAATCTGGAGTACATACACAGAATGATAGTGTATTTCAGGATAAAAATGTGCTCTACATAATTAATCTTAAAAAAGTATCTCTGGAAAGAGTTTATTGCCTACTAACAACTGCTGACCTCTCCAAAAGATTTGTGCATAGGTATATTTGTATGTCTGTATAGGTAGCAATCTTGAAAAAGCCTACAGGATTTTAATGGGTAATTTTAGAAACAAAGGAGAAAAATAGCTTTGTAAATTTTTAGAATCCTGTAAATCACAAATATAATCAGTAACTTTTACTCATGTATTGTTCAAAACTTCTTTTTCAAAAAAGAATAAGTATTTTCCTTCCATTTCTAATAAATTTTTCATCTCTAGGATTTATACTCAAATATCATGGCCTGGCTTTTTTCTGCACCCCTGAACTAAAATTAGAATCACCACCTTTGTGCTCAGGGCAAGTGGCTAAGAGCTTTATAGAATCATTCACTGCCTGAAAACCTTGAAACATATTTTAAAAGCCATTCAGGTTGTATCATAAACCTGATTTAACAGCATATTGCTTTGTTAATACTGTTGCAAGAGATTGTTTCTCTTTTCTAATTTTAGATGCAGCTCCACATTATACAGATGCTGCATTTTTTCTTCCTCTGAAATGCACGTTTGAGGGCTCTTTGGTTTTTAGTTTTTGTTTGTGTTTTTTTGGTTTTGTTTTTTTGTTGTTGTTGTTGTTGTTGTTTTAAAAAAAAATATCTTTTTCCTACCAAGCCACCAACAGGTGCTACTGTGGAAATGCAGCCAAATGAGATTCCTGCTGTTTTAAAGATAGTTTTACAGGCATATTGTGCCTTTTCATGACATGAACAATTCTTCTAAATGACATTTTTATAGCTGTTTATTTGGATTCCATGTTTATATTTTCATGCATTTAAATTTTGTCCATATTTTGTTTTTCTGTTTCAATTATAAATGAATGCCATTTAAATATAATTTAAGACAGAAAAATATCAAAATGTTAGCACCTTTTATCTACTAATCTCAAACTGTTTTGTAAGTATTAATGAATGCTACTTCACAGTATTTTTCTGGTATAGATAATCCTTGTCATGTCAAAGCATTTAACAGATTGGAAAATAGATGTACAGTAGGACTAAGCAACTCACCCAAGATTAAACAATGAGTTGGAAAGCTACTTTTATGCGAGTAGGAGGAGCACAGATAGATATATACTTCCTCTGTGTGTGTAAAGGTAACAATTTATGTGTCAGATCAGTATAGGACTGACAGACAGCGTGGTTTTTTGTGTATAGTCTTTAATGGGTGTCTGTAAACCACAGGTGGTTGGCAGAGTGCAGCCTGGCATCCATGAATTCAGGGTATGTTTGCACCACAGGTAGCAAAATCACTGAAGCTTGCATTTGCAGATGTAAATTTAAATTATCTGGCTGGGACACTAAACAGCAATATAGCCATGGCAACAAGGATCTCAGCATGGCTGCCTATGCAGATGCTGAGCAGGTTAATAGATGGTGCTGAGCTCTGTCCTGTGGCGTGTACACAGCTGGAAATGTGAGGATTTGACAAAAACTGCTGTATGTGTATCTGCATGGGAAGTAGTCATTCCTTGGACTGCAGAGAAGGGGAACTTCTGGGGACTCTGCTCCAGCTCTTAGACCTCCTGCTCTGGGAAGACCCAGAAGCTGTGCCCTCCTGAAACTCCCACCTGGCTACAGTGAACTGCAGAAAGACTACAACAAAGTGTTGTAGTTTATTAGTGCAATTAGCCACCCTCCCTTTTATATTTAGACATCACCATGGGCAAAGGTATAAAGACACCTCAGTGAACAAGTGATAAATATTCTGGCATGAAGTCAAAAAGTCACACTGTGGTGCATAAGCGTAGATACAAGTTACTTTTTGGATCCTTTTGTTGTCTTTCCTTCTACATGTAAAGTTTTCTCTTTGAGATCCCAGTCATAACACTAAAAATGTATTCTCCTTTTGGTTTCAAGAGTATTTGAAACTGAAGCTAAGTGAGAATAACTATTATTGCAGTTTCAACAAGAAATGCACTGAAATACAAATAGAAGCATATTGGATGGATATCTATGATTTTCTTTAACTCTTATTATGACATCTAATGTCTGGCAAACTGTAATTATGGAGGACATGCTAATTATTTTGATAGGAGGAATAATCTTGTTTCTGTTTGTATTATACACCTTTCCAGAGATCCATGGCCTGATGTTCTCGTATGGGCTGAAATCAGGATCCAAATTTGAGACTTTCTGCCTCTCTGAAATTCAAATACCATTTACCATTCATTTTTACCATTTTTCTGAAGATAGAAACATACAAAAGTAACAAATGTGTTTATATAGAAAGACTTAAGAGGATACAGATGTTTAGGAAATAGTGCCTTATGATTCAGATCATAATTATGATACTGTCCTACAGAAATGAATGGTAATGGAAATGAAAAAGGAATTTTCCTATGGCTGTAGGACAAAGTGGTCATGTACTGAAATGAAGATTTCTGGCTTCCAATCACCTGCACTCATTGTCTGGTAGAACTGGCCCAGCTGCAGCACCCATTTGCCTAGGATGAGTACACAGTTACGTGGAAGTATGTTATCCTCTCAGACTCCTTACTTTACACCTCTTTCCTGCCTCTAAAATTTGTGCATGCTGTTAAAGGAAAAAAAAACAAAAACAAAAAACAAAAAACTTTTTTCAACAGATTCTTTCCTCTTAGCAGCATCTCAATACTAATTCCAACTTTTACTCCTTAATTTAATGCAAAAAGCAGGTTAATATGCCTCTCGGTACTTGATCAACTACAGCTCAGCAGCTAGAGCATCCATCAATACATCAACAACATATATAATACTTCCTCTGAAAGGTTTTCATCATTACCTCTATCTTAATTTTTGTGGTTTTACACAAATGTTAACATATTTATTTGTAAGAGACTGCAAGTCAAGCTAATCAAGAGGATGAACAACAGTTCAAAACCCAAAGGTTTTCTTGAAAGAAAAGTTGAATTATCTCTGCCTTCTGGCACTGTAAATGGGATACCTAGGACTGAAAGGATGGATGACTAGACACAGTCATTGCAATGGACAGAATCCGTTATGCAAACCAAGGAGACTTCACTCCAGAAAGGTAAGAATTCATGGCATATTGCCACAAACCCCTTCAGCATTATGCATTGGTACATTGGTAGTGCAGGGAGAGTAGAGCTGTGAAAATAAGTTATTTTTTTTATCTATGAATAATCAGAATATTCTAATGCTAGTCTAAAGGACTGCAAAAATGTTGCATATTTCTTAAATATACAATGTATATTATATGAGTTGCTCAGTGAATTAAAAACAGCCCAAGCTGCTTCAGGCTTTAATATAAATTCTGTTTAAAACTTAAGCCCCAGATGCAGTCAATCTAACTTTATGTATTAAGTGAAGTACTTCACAAAGGACCCTCATCACCCTAGGCTATCCCTCTAATCAGTGCACTTCGACATGATGAGTGTGATGGCCTGAATTACCTGGAGGAAGTGCTTTCTTCTCTCCACTGACTCTAGAGAGACCCTGTGGAAGCCAAGCATCTCAATTAAATGCCTACAGTTAGATGAGAGCAACTTAAACTTGAATGCACTAAAAATTTGCATATGTCATGGATGCTCAGTGTATAACTGACTTCCATGTCCTCTTCAGACATTTTTTTAAGATGAGGGCAGGGTAGAGTCCCCACACCTTTATATGCAGCAAAATTAGATGCACCCTCAATTTTCAGCCGGCTCTCTAGACACAAGCCTAGGGACAGCATGCCAGTGGCTTGAGGGACAGTGTGCTAGCGAGGTCCTTCAGTCTGCCAGCTCAGTGGAGGTAGGGGATAGAGATGCATACGGCAGCAAAGACACAAGGATTATTGACGGGTTAGAAACCACAAAAGTGGGCATAGCGATCATGAAATGATAGTTTTTGATTCTTGGAGAAGTAAGGAGGGGGATCGGCAGAACTGCTACCTTGGAGTTCTGGAAGCAGACTTTGGCCTGTTTAGGGGAGTGGTTGACAGAGTCCCTTGGGAGGCAGTCCTGAAGGGCAAAGGAGTCCAGGAAGGCTGGACATTCTTCAAGAAGGAAATCTTAAAGGTGCAGGAGCAGTCTATCTCCGTGTACTCAAAGATGAGCTGGTGGGGAAGAGAAGCCAGGCTGAACAGAGAACTTTCGCTGGAACTCAGGGGAAAAAAGGAGAGTTTATGACCTTTGGACAAAGGCACAGGCAACTCAGGAGGACTAAAAGGATGTTGTGAGTTTATGCAGGGAGAAAATGAGATGAGCCAAAGCCCCACTAGATCTTAATCTGAACACTGCTGTAAAAGACAATAAAAAATGTTTCTATAAACACATTAGCAACAAAAGGGGGACTAAGGAGAACCTCCATCCTTTATCTAATGCGGGCGGGAGACATAGTGACAAAAGAAGAGGAAAAGGCTGAGGTCCTTAATGCCTTCTTTGCCTCAGTTTTTAGTAATAAAACCAGTTGTTCTCCAGGTACTGAGCCCCCTGAGCTGGAATGGGGAGCAGAATGAAGGCCCCATAATCCAAGAGGAAATGGTTACTGACCTGCTACACCACTTAGACACACACAAGTCCATGGGGCAGGATGGGGTCCACCCATGGGTAGTGAGTGAGCTGGCAGAAGTGCTCACCAAGCCACTTTCAATTGTTTATCAACAGTCCTGGCTAAGTGGGGATTTCCCAGCTGACTGGAGGTTAGCCAATGTGATTCCCTTCTACAAGAAGGGCCAGAAGGAGGATCGAGGGAACTACAGGCCTGTCAGTCTGACCTTGGTGCTGGAGAAGGTTATGGAACAGATTGTCTTGAGTTCCATCATATGGCATGTACAAGATAACTAGGTGATCAGCCTCATTCATCATGGGTTTATGAAAGGCAGATCCTGCTTGACCAATTTGATCTGCTTCTATGACATGATTCTCTTAGTGGGTGAGGGAAAGGCTGTGGATGTTGTCTACCTGGACTTTAGTAAAGCCTTTGACAGTTTCCTACAGCATTCTCCTGAAGAAACTGGCTTTTCATGGATTGGATGGGCATACTCTTCATTGAATAAAAAACTGACTGGATGACCGGGCCCAAAGAGCTGTGGTGAATGGAGTTAAATCCAGCTGGCAGCCAGTCACAAGTGGTGTTCGCCAGGGCTCAGTATGGGGCCAGTCCTGTTTAATATCTTTATCAATGATCTGGATGAGGGGATCAAGTGCACCCTCAGTAAGTTTGCAGATGACACTAAGTTGGGTGGGAGTGTTGATCTGCTTGAGGGTAGGAAGGCTCTACAGAGGGATCTGGACAGGCTGGATCAATGGTGGAAGGCCAACTATATGAGGTTCAACAAGTCTAAGTGCTGTGTGCTGCACTTGGGTCACAACAACCCCATGCAATGGTACAGGCTTAGGGAAGAGTGACTGGAAAGCTGCCTGACAGAAAAGAATCTGTGGGTGTTAACAGCTGACTGAATATGAGCCGTTTGTGTGCCCAGGTGGCCAGAAGGCCAATGGCATCTTGGCTTGTATCAGAAATTGTGTAGCCAGCAGGACTAAGGAAGTGATCATCCCCCTGTATTGGGTACTGGTGAAGGGTCTTGAACACAAGTTTGATGAGGAGCAGCTGAGGGAACTGGAGTTGTTTAGCCTGGAGAGAAGGAGGCTGAGGGGAGACCCTATTGCTCTCTACAACTACCTGAAAGGAGATTGTAGCCGGGTGGGTGTTGGTCTCTTCTCCCAAGTAACAAGTGATGGGATGAGAGAAAATGGCCTCGAGTTTTGCCAGGGGAAAATTTAAATTGGATATTAGGAAAAATTTCTTCACTGAAAGGGTTGTCAATCATTGGAACAGGCTGCCCAGGGAAGTGGTTGAGTCACCATCCCTGGAGGTATTTAAAAGACACATAGATGTGGTGCTTAGGGACATGGTTTAGTGGTGGACTTGGCAGTGCTAGGTTAACGGTTGGACCTGATAATCTTAAAGGTCTTTTCCAACATAAATGATTGTATAATTCTGCGAATAGCTCAATCTATGTCTTATTTTAGGAGTGCTTACTCCATTTTCAATAGTTCCTTGATGGACTCTTGGCTGGTGCATGTATTACTGGCCAGAAGTACATCAACTATTTTTTGTTTTATTATCTAATTTCAGCACTTTGAGCTCCAGTTCAGCCCTAAAATTAGAAATTTGAGGGGTAAGATCTTAATTGGCTGGTTCAGGAAACTAAAATATATATTTTCATTTTGCCCTAGTTAATTTCAAAATTTGACAAAGCTTCAGGTTTCTTTCTATTTTAGCTGAAATAATTTAGTCTTTCCTTTATTCCTGTGCCAAAACCTTTTCCTTATGCTACTTGTTAAACAATGTGTGTGTGCATGTGCACAGCTGTGTTCACCTACAGACAAGAAGCTCCAGCATTGCTTTCCATATGATCCCTCGCACTTCTTGAGTCATTATTTGACTATTGGTACCAAGCTTCACCCTGCTTCTGTTGGAAGCAGTCCTGAACATACATGCTTGTGAACTGTCAAAACTGTCAAAACCACACAGAGTTCAATAAGAACAAGAGGCAAGCCAGGATGGGGTGCATAATTCCACAGAAATGTCAACAATGAAACACAGTTTGTGGACAAAAAGCTGTAACATTCATGCAGCTTCTATTTTGTTCAATAAAATTCTACTCTCTGCTCTATGTACTTCTTGGAGATTTGCATATCTTTAGAGAAATGCTGATGGTACCCTTACTGCTATAACTTTCCCAAAGCTTACAGTAAGTTTGGTTTAATGTAAGAATGAATTCTTTTTCAACAAATTGTTGATTCACTAGAATTGTTTTTTCATCCATCACTCTGATATAGGTTACTGAGCAGTGGACAGGAAACAAGAATTACAAAATTAGCCTTAATTTTTTTTATATTCAACACACTCTCTTCTATTGGAAATTAAAGAAAAATAGGAAATACATGATAACCTGGATAATTTCAAGAGTCTGCTTCAATTAAATTGATTTTTAAAAGTAATTTATAACAATTCCTAAGGCAGAGGGCAGCATGTTTGGAGTTCATCTAAATAAGCCTTGATCTGATAAAAAGGGTACATTTTTTTATATTAAATTCAGTGTTTATACATAAGAAATTATTCTTGCCATCTAATTGCAGTTTAGAAAAAAGCACATCACTTTCTACTGCATTAATCTTGTCAAAGTTTTTATTTTTCTTCCCAGAGACTCAGTTTCTAGGGTTACTAAATTTGAAAAATTTGAAAGGTGAAGAGGAACTGTTTACAAGGGCATGGAGTGATAAGACAAGGGGTAAGGAGTTTCAGCTAAAAGATGATAGATTTAGATTAGATGTTAGAAAGAAATTCCTCACTGTGAGGTTGGTGAGGCACTGGAACAGGTTTCCCAGAGAAGTTGTAAATGCCCCCTCCCTGTAAGTATTCAAGGCCAGGTTGGATGGGGCTTTGGACAACCTGGTCTAGTGGAAGGTGTTCCTGCCCATGGTGGGGGGTGTGGAACTAGATGGTCTTTAAAGTTCCTTCTAATCCAAACCATTCTGTGATTCTATGATTTTATGATTCTGTGATTCCATGATTCTGCATGAAAGGCAATAGATAAAGAGGAGAAATTAAATGTACTTAAATAGCTACTTTCATCAAACAATGTCCTATTTGCTGTAGAAGCACCCACAGGCCAGCAGCTTCTCTAGATGAATCAGATATTTGACCCAAATATAAGAAACTCAGAGGTGTATGTGAATGGGATAAACACTGGACAGACTTGCAACAAAGTCCTGATCCAGACTTCTCCTACCCTTTGTGTTAAACAGCCTGAGCAGATTTTTCAGGTGTTACACAGGACTACATAAAGTACTTGATTACAGTAACTTCATGTTTATATAATCATTAGAGATCAAGTCCTAGTCTGTCTTCCAGGCATCACCAGAGGCCTAAGGTGGCAAAAGACACTTCTTCAGTCTTGAGAAAATAAATCTTCCCGGAATGTAGAACCACAGAAGTTAGTCTCGGAAATAACTAAACAATTATAGAAAGCAAAATACAAGGATGCCAAATCTCATAGGAGATGGAGAACTTCTCTTACTTATTGCAGCTCATAAGTGCCTGTACCATATGATAAATACAAAATATGAACCTAAACAGAGTGTCAATATACATGTAGTATCATTAAAATGCAATGGATATAGTAAATAATATGAAATATACTCCATTCATTCTTGATCATGCAGTAAAATTCTGAGTAATCAAATTTGAATGAAGCATACCATTTTGGCTGTGATTAACCAATGTACTCAGTTTTATACATTTGGTGAAAATTTTATTGGTACAATATTCACAGCCAAAATGAAATCAAATGTCTTTGGATCTACTGTTTTCCTTATGTATACTGTAGCAAAAAACTCATATGAGGTAGGAATACAACTGATTTTAGAGAACAGCTCAACACTTTTCAAAGGATGCTTAGGTGAGAAGGGAAATTAAATGTCATGTTTTGGAAGAATATAATGATCAGTGCACAAACACTGAATAAGAAGAAATCCTTATTTACTTTTATGTGCAAAGACTGGGAACATTTGCCAGGACCTTACTCTTGGGAGCTAAGTACTCTCCCAGAGCTAAAATAACATGCTTCAGACCTGATCCAGGCCTGAATGAAAATAGCTGCTATTGAATTTGTATAGAATTTGTAAATAAGGTACATGTTGAAATGAAGGTGAATACAGTGATTACTCTTTCTTTATTCATTGACTGGCAGTCTTTCCACCTCTCACAGACGTAGTTATTTGCTCTTCGCGGTGGTTAATAGTCTGTCAAACAAACCTCAGAATCGGAATTCCTACTTCTTTTCCTCTAGCAAAAAGATAAGGAAGACTTTTAAAAGCAGTGGAAAAGGGAGAGAGAGAGAACCCAACGTTGGACAGTAGTTTATCTCTGAAGGAACTAGTCTCTGAAGTGCTGCTTACTGAATGCCTTGCTTGCCTTCCACTTAGCCTTGATGGAATACCATACTTCTGGTAGCACTGAAGGAGTTTAAGTGTACGCCAACAGGAAGATAAGCTTTTTGTCTTTTAATAGAAGGAAGAAGTGAATGTATCTCAGTGAGGAAAAAGTGTCTGTTGTGATTGCCTGTCCTGTTATGTATCTGTCCAATGTCACTAAGCAACCTAATTAAATTATCAATTTTAGATAAGCCAACAACTGACAGGCTACCTACATTAGTTTTTAATGGTGAAACTAATCACTGTGAGAACATCATATTTGTTTTGGCCTGGTTTTGATATGAAAAATAGCACTGTGGAGAGAAAGGGGAGGAGGAAAAAAGAAGGAAACAGAAGAACGATAATTCAAAAATAGTCCCTCAAATTTTATGTTTTCCAGAATCTCAGAATATTTTCTGAAAAAAAAAAAACCAACAAAACACATTTGAAAAAGACTTGTAGTTTTGTGGCAGAGAGCAATAAAGACTCTGTACTTTCTATGTGAACATCATTCGGAGCTTGTTCCCAATCACATAATTAGGTAGTTGCCATGAAAGTGAGCTACCTCTTATTTGCATTACCAAGGTACCATCAGCCCTTGAGACTTATTTAGTGGCATTTGAAATTCATGTGTTCACACTTAAATCAATGAGTTGGATTACTGCAAAATTTCCTAATTAGAAAAAAGACCTTGGAATCTCTTCTTTTTAAGCTGCTTTCTTAGATATGACTTCTATCTTCAAAGAACCTTTTAGATTAAAATAAAAAAAAAATAAAAAAAAAAGATTGGGAGACTAGGAACTCTGAAAGCATTTATTCAAAGCGATAAGTGAACTCCTGAATCAATTCAGGACACAGACAATGAGAATAGCATGAAACACACTGGGGAGCATTGCTGCTAATTGTCTACTTATCTAGTATCACAATGAGCCAGGACTGCTTGAAGAGAAATCAGAAAAATAACTTAGCCATTAACCACGTAATAGAAGAAAACGACATGATACATGAAACTGAAAGTGAAATTTCTGAATGTTGGCTTGCCCAAAATGTCAGAAAAGAGAGAAAAAAATTCTCAAGAAGCTTAAGATTTTTATGGTATGATATAATTCTATTCCCCTGTGAAGTTACCTCACAGAGCTTTTTCTCCAGATGGGTTTGTTCACTGTTCTGCTTGGTTGACCCAACTGTCACTCTCATTTGGCCTCCTTTAGACCACATAGTCACTATGCAGGGGCCTTTAGGAACATGCACATTTACAGTTGTATTCAAAATATGTAGTTGAAACACTTAATGAGATCACTATTTTGTTACAGTAATATCAAAATGCTGTATCAATTACTAGAAAAACCTGCAATTATTATAAGTTATTTTGCATAAAATGTGAAGGAAATGTTTGATTTTATTGAAAAAAATATTTTCAAAATAATTATCTTTGAAAACATTAATGAAAACTCCAGTTTACAAAAATATATATTTTTATCAAATCAATCTTTTCCTGAAAAGAAAAAAAAATACATTTTACCATTTCAATTCCTTTTAGCAGCTGGTTTTTTCAGATCATCTTCATGTGTTTCAATATATCATAGGGCCTGATTTGAAGGAGCTACAGCCTGCTAAAATGAAAGTTTTCTGTTTCAGCAAAGCAGTAAAAAGAGTATTGAAGAGCAACGGGAACTACCTCATGCCAAAATGTATAAGTCAAAAAGGTATGGACGAGGCATGTTCTTTTACAAGAGTGCCTTGACCGCATCACTAATGTCTGAGAGATACCTGAGCCATGCATCATCAATTGTGATTAAGTTACTAAAGCTAGAGGCAATTGATCTCAACCACTTTCCTGTGACTTGTTTCAGAATTATCTATTGACAGTAGTTTAATTAGAGTGGCATGGTAAGCTTCTAGGAATGTCTGAGTTTAGGGAGGTATTGCATGTTTCATTTGTAAATTTCTCTGTCAGTAGAGATGTCTAAAATAATTGAGTCAAAATTTATGTGTTGGGTTGTTTTTTGGTTTGTTTTTTTTGTTTTGTTTTTTTGTTTTTTTTTTTTTCTTCCAGTGACATCAATATAATTATTCAAATACATGCAAACATAAAGAAAGCATAGGAAGAAATTTGCCTTTAGTGAACCAAAATCACAGTGCTAATCTGGATAAAATATTAGAAACACCACAGCTCTTTTACTATAGTAAATAAACACATGTCTTTTGTTCCTTTTATGATTCCTGGTCAGCACATGGTGTCCATGATTAGGATCAGGCCAGAAAGAAACGCAGAAAGGTCTTTTGACACTGGCTGTAATTTAGACATTGAATTTCCAATTTTAGGAGTAATCTAAGTCAAATCAGATTAAAAAGGTTTTTAGTGAAAAGACAACATTATGAACCTTATTTGTGTACTTCAAAAATAGCAAAAAACGGACAAAAACATAGTGCTAATTCTACTGATACAGTCTTCCAGCAACAGACTGTCAGATTCATTTGTAAATGTATGTGGGAATTTTATTTCAAATGACAACATAACTGAGATTATTTTTAGGTTTGTTTGGGGGTTTTGGTTGGGTTTGTTTTTTTTTAGTTTGTTTGGTTTTTTTGTGGTTTGTTATTTTTTTCGTTTGTGATTTTTTTTTTCTATTTTAGATATTTCCTGGTTTATAGCTTCTATTGCATCATGATATGGGATAAGAGAGTAGATGCCACTTAAATAACATATTTATGTTAGATTCCAGTCAGTTACATATATTAGAGAACTTAAACATAGCCTAGAAGGCACAAGGAGCATTGCCTTAAGTCACTGCCAAACTTCAGTGACAGGGAATAAATTTGTTGCATATATTCAGTGATGATAATCAACAGAGCACCAGCATTCCACCTAGAAGGGCTTACAAGCTTTTTTTGCAATAGTAGAAAGTTTATGAGGAATGAAAGTTTACCTGTTGAAGAACATTAGTTTCTCTCTTTTTCAATATCCAACAATCACTTTATAGTTAACTAAAGATATACTCTTTTGCCTCAAGATTTTTGGTGTTTCATTGCAAATTTTAAGTAATTCCTGGAGTTTGTAACAGAGATTTGCCTCATTAGTACACATTTAGCAGAATATGTGGAGAGTGTTTCCAGTCCTAAGATATTACTGGAGAATCATTCAAACTTAAAAGGGGGAGAGTTCAATCATTCATTCAAACATATGCAGGGGAGAGTTCAAAACTTCTGTCTATATTAGATGAGATTTCCTTTTGAAGGACAGTAGTAGAATTTCCAGAAGAAGTATAAAAAAAACCAACAAACAACAAAACACCACAAAAAACAGTTTATAGTACAAGTGGATATTCATATTAAGCAGAGTCATAGCACAGAAACCCATGGAAACAGGCTCTTATTTGCCTTTGAAAATACAATAGATTTAAAACTGGGGAACCTGCAGTCAGAAAATACTGGAATTGTTTTTAGAGGAGGTAGTGAGAAGACTGTTTCGGTGCAGTTCTGAATTAAAAGACTTTGAATGCTTATAGGTCCATTTTTTTACTTCGTGTTTCCAGCTTTGCCTTGTCTGTGGAAAGCACGCAGATTAACTGAGATGGATAACATGATGTAAACTTTTGAAGAAGAATACAAATAAAATACAGTTATTTGCAAAGTAGACATTAATAGGATATTGTTGTTTAATCTTTTTCAGTGTAGTATATGAAGAGTCAGCCATGTTGTTGGGTTCAGGCATATATGGATTAATGGCCAAATGTGTGTAGGAAAAAGGAGTAGAGGCCATGAAAGACAACTTCTTTTCATGTGTGGCATAACTGCTATTTTAAATACCAGACTGGTTATGGTGCTGGACAAGGTAAATACTGTCAAGTTGTCTTTGCCTATTTTAACAGTCTCCTGTTCCAGAAAATAATCTGACTGGATTGAATTGATCCTAAGGATTTTTTCACCCCTCTGGGAGAGGACAGGGGTACATGTGGTGGTGTGATCCCCCTCCCTCTTGAGCCTCAATCTCTCCCCCCCTTTTTGGGCCACATACCTGAGCAGCAAACCAAAGCATCAAGGCATCCCTTTGATGTGCTTGGTTCTTGCTACCTCAGTAACAGGAGCGTCCTGAGCAACAAACCAGAGCGTTAAGGCACCCTCTTAATATTCTTGGTTGGTTCTGGCTTCCTCGGTAATAGGAACGGCCTGGTACATCTGTGCTGCAACAGTAACATTCTTGTTCCCTTATTACGTGGGAACAGTAGCAATAATCGATCACCTCCTGATAACCTGGTGCACCTGTGCCTGAGCCTCGGCCCAAAAAGGAGGGAGATACCAGAAAATTCTGAGTCTGTGCAACTGGTGGATGATACCAGAATATGTTGTCATCCGAGCCGGGCCGAAGTAGAAAGTACCTGACAAATGTCAGTTGTCTCGGACTCTATAAACAGCGATTCTAAGTGAAAAACTTTGGAGCTCTCCTGGATCACAGCAGGCTGTGACCAGTACCCCCACCTGAACTGAGACACCTCTCAAGATGCAAACTTGTGAGAATCCTCTGCCAGGGTGAAGCCAACCTTCCTGAGTCTCAATTATCACCTCACTTGTTGAGGAATGTCGATGCATTGTCAGTATTTACTCTCATTTCAAAGAGGGAAATTTTAACTATAAGCTAGCTTCCAGCTTTGTTTAGTCTCAGTTATCATCTGTTGAGGGATGCTGATGCATTGTGAGTTTTTACTCTAAACTCAAAGAGGGAAATCCTAAATGTATGCTAGCTTCCTTTATGTACCTTTCTACATATATATAAAATACACACATTTGCCTTTACGAGTGTAGGTGGCATATACTACTGGGCCCAAATAATTTTGTTTGTTTGTTTGTTGCCTTATCTGTCTTATGCTTTGTGTTTATATATATCTGTATATCTATATATACATATATCTATCAATATACTTTGATTTAAGATACCTTATAGTAAGTTACTGTGAATCTTGTAATCTTTGAATCTTTAAGTTGCTGTTTTGATCATAACACATTTTACAATGTGTGCCACACATCCTTCATCTGCAACAGTCCAGTTTCTTTGTTAGTTTTATACAGACATATGGAAAGGACAGACTCTGATTTCACTCAAAGACTTCACCAAATCAAACCTGCCTCATTTGGAGCCAAAGGCCTTTGCAGTGAAAATGGCCCATGGGGCATCCAATGTTCCTCTAGCTCAGAGAAAGTAGGTAAGAATCAAGAATATGGTTCTGTCAATAAAATCTGCATGAGCGACCATGCAAAATGGCACTTAACTGGCACTTGTACGAAGATGTGTACTGAAGTATTGAAGGAGATGTTCAATCTTTACCAGGCAGACTGTCTTCTAGGTCTCCACATAGAAAGCCTCCGCTATCCCTTTTCTACAGACAGTTATGTTTTGAAATGTGAGTTAAAATAACAGAATTTATTTCTGAATATATACTGTACTTCATATTTCCTGATTTAATATGTCACATTTTGGTGATGTTAACATGCAGATAAGAAGTAAGAAGAGCTACCAGTGAAGTGAGATTCACAACAGACATTCATTTTCCAAACAGGTCTGTTGATTGAGAAGTCACTTCTCATCAGCTCTTTGCTGTGTCCTTTTTGCTGGAATAGCAGATCTGAAGTGGATGCTCTTCAGCCCTTTCCAGAAATGTCTGCTGGATTAATTTAAAAGGCAATGAAAGTTGTTGTAAATCAGCCCTGCTGAAATAGATTATGGAAGGTGCACAGAATCCCCTGTGGTAACTGCCTCTTGTTAAGCAGTGAAGAGATGTTGGAGACAGCATCTTCTGACAGCACCAACTGTAAAGATCTCTCCCTTTTTCCTTCATTTCAGTGTGCATGTGGCTGATGTATCTTAACCCTGATCAAATGCTTCACTGTCAGAAAATAAACTGTTGAGTTTAGTGAGTATAGTGTATAACATTGCTCTGAAGAAAAAAATAATGGAAAAACATCATATGGCTTGTAAAAAGAAAAGTGAGTTTCTGCACAGAAGAAAGTTGCTTACCAAAGTACATTCAGTTGCCTAAACATAGAATCATACAATGGTTTGGGTTGGAAGGGACCTCAAAGACCATCTATTTCCAACCCCCCTGCCATGGGCAGGGACACCCTCCACTAGACCAGGTTGCCCAAAGCCCCATCCAACCTGGCCTTGAACACTTCCAGGGAGGGGGCAGCCACAGCTTCTCTGGGCAACCTGTTCCAGTGCCTCACCACCCTCACAGGGAAGAATTTCTTCCTTATATCTAATCTAAATTTACCTTCTTTGGGTTTAAACCCATTATCTCCTGCACTATCACTACACTCCCTGATAAACAGTCCTCCAGCTTTCCTGTAGACCCCCTTTAGGTACCATAAGGCTGCAATAAAGTCTCCCTGGAGCCTTCTTTTCTCCAGGCTGAACAACCCCAACTCTGTCAGCCAGTCTTCATAGGAGAGGTGCTCCAGCCCTCTGGTCATCTTCTGGAGTGCATGGACCTCCACCTGCTGATGGATGATGAGCCAATCAGGAGCTTTTGGGTCAAGATTAAAGGGACAGGGCAGGGCAGGGACAGGGAACACTGTAGAGGGCGTCTGCTACAGACCACCTGACCAGGAAGTCAGAGCAGATGAGGCGCTCTATGGACAGGTAGGAGCAGCCTCACATTCACAAGCCCTGGTCTTCATGGGGGACTTCAATCACCCTGATATCTGTTGGAGGGACAATACAGCAAGGCACAAGTGTTCCTGGAATGAGGTTCCTGGAATGCATCCATGATAACTTCCTTCTCTAAGTGACAGAGGAACCAAGGAGGAGAGGGGCCATGCTGGACCTTGTTTTCACCAACAAGGAGGGGCTGGTGGGGAATGTGAAGCTCAAGGGCAGCCTTGGCTGCAGCGACCACGAAACGGTGGAGTTCAAGATCCTCGGGGCAGTGAGGAGGGGGCACAGCAAGCTCACTACAGCAAGTCACACATAAGTGACTAGTCCTGTTTTAAGGGATGTGGGGTATTTGACCTAGCTGCTGCTCCAAAGTGCACAGTTCTTCTGTGAGTTCTGTGTCTTATCTATCAGTTCCATACAAATACCTCAGATCCCGAGGGACATCTCAGATGATATCTCGTTGTAGGTTTTCCTGTTGAATGTATTTATCAATCCAAACTTTATTTAACTTTGAATGGAACCAGCTTTTCAACTTAAGGTTTTTTTATAATCAATATTTTGCATGGGAAATATTGCATCTAATAATAGAACAGGTAATGCAACAATGTTTATGAAAACCATGTACAGACTGATTAATACATTTAACATGTTTACAAAAAGCTGACGAAAGGAAGAGAAGATAATAAATGTCTGATGAAAATGCTCAACTGCAACAATCAGTGTGATTATTTCAACTTCATTAGATTATTGTTTTTCTTCATATGCTTAGTACCCGAATATCCAAATAATTTAAGTGCAAATTTTATTTCTGATTAATAAGGGAAATATTTAAAATAGCTTAAATTATATTCTTTGCTTGCCTCTTATGAAAGGAAGGAAGAAAAAAAGGTCATCTGAAAGAACAATGTTTTTCATTTAGGGAAACTTATAATGTGGTGGAACATTTGAACTTTGAGAGAAAAGAGGGAGCTGAAAACTGCTGGGTGAAGAAAAAATCACACATTATATGGACTGTGTAGAAAATTAATATCTGCACTCAATGTCTTTGTCATTAACAGTACAGGTCTAAAAGTAGATGGATCTCTTGGCTGGATTTTGCCTAATAAATTCTGCTGTGGTGAAAAAGCTTTAAAAAATAACATGTGTATTTGACCTGTACTGAATGTTCTTCTTTTTTATTAGCTAAACAATCTTAAGGCCCTCAAGGTTTGCTTTGCAGCTGTAGGTACCTGTATACTTTCATTTGTGTTTGTGGTCTCATTAAAGTCAAGGCATAATTTAGCTTCAGAAAAGCCACTCAAATGGGTGATGTTACACCTTAAATTGTTATGATTGCAGTCTAATATAAGCTCACAAAAAACAACAGGGATTATAGCTTTCATTTTCTAATCAAAGACATTTGACACATCTGGTGCTGATTATTATATCAGCAAATATAATTATATTTTCTTAAAGTTAAGTGAAAAACAGTACCAGAATTATAATGCCACAGTCATAAAAATGTACTTTTCCATTTTCTTAATGAAAGTCACCTTGTACTGGATAAGAATAGGAGTAAACTACCAATTGATACTTTGAGTTGTTTCTACTAAAAAGAGACTCATTATGTAAAATCATCTGCTGGGAACTGCATAATACAGTGGCTGCACTTAAAATGTTACTCTTGAACTGAAAGATTTCACTGTTTTGAGAAATATTTCCTCAATTCTCTCAACTTGCCAAGGCCCAAATGTGAAGCAGAATGTGTAATAAAAAATGAAAATGAGAGATATAAAACAATTACAAGCACAAGAAACATAAACCACTGAGAATCGTTAGTTTTGTACAAGTAACTCCATTCTTATCACCTCAATTTCATGAATCTTTATTTCTGCTGTGAAGAATCATCTACAGTGAATGTCAAAGGACAACAAATTGGCCCAGACCAGAATTATTTTGAGAATGCAATGATGGATGTGATATATATAAGACATTTTTTTCTTTAAGTTGAACAAAAAAATATACAACTGGTTAAACTAGAAACATAAAGAACTTCTCAAGGTATGCCCACTTTGAAAAAAAATCTGTCCTGTTTCCCTCAGATTTGTTCCAAAGAGAAGACAGTCCAGTCTCCTTTCATGGCTAAATAAGATAAATGCTGGGCAGCTAATAAAAGGCTCCACTGTTTGAAGACAAAGCCCAGTCTAAATAATGCACTACCATGTATCAGTCACAGAAAATTCTTTGATTTGACAATATCATTATAAAGATAAAGATTATTCAGGACTTCTGTATGTTCCTACATTCTTGGCTCTGAAGGATGAGCACAGTGCTACAAATAAAAGGCATCTGACAAGAAAGTACGACTTTAATGCAATTAAATATAAACCTATCTAGAAAGTTATCAAAGAACCATGCTGTGGAGGCTATGAAACATATGCTACTCTAATTAGATTTGTCAGATATTAAAGTTTGACTCAATTTGAAAGTATTGTCAAGTGTCCAGGCTAGAGAGTAATTCAGAGCAATGAAAGGCAGGTGAGAGCCAGCAGCTGCAGCATGGTTTACATGATCTACTAACAGGATTGTGTCACCAGGCCAGTTTGCTGGTCACTTCAATCCCAATCCAGTGATGAGGCACATGGGCTGTACTGCAGGAACCTACTCATTTGTCAGGAGACAGCCTTTCTGCATCAGCAGTTCATCCATTGTAGGGTAGGACTAATGCTCTTTGTGTTTCAGTCCAGGCAGAACTGGCAAACATAACTTTGCCAGATTCAGGGAGAGTTTGCTGCCCTGAAGATGTCTCCACAACACCAATAACCATTCTAGTCCAGAAATAATGTCATTAAAGACGAAGAAAAAAAAAACAAAAAAACCAAATGAGTCTGTTATAAAGTTTTCTTTGACTTTGAAATGGTGTTGAAGGAACAGGGAAATGAATTCTTTCAGTAGGAAATGAAGCATACACTTATCAATAGTTGATCACTCCATTATAGGAAAGGGAAATTATTTTACTCAAGGAAATAAGGTACTGTTGTCATGAAAATTTGTGTTTTCGATAGCCATTTCACTTGTCTAAAAGGAGAGCACTAGACCATGTACCCTGAGTTACTGTGCCCATTGTGTGAAGTAAATGCATCCTCATTGAATGTAATGATGTAAATGTATGAAAGAAGAGAAACAGAGAAGAAAATACCTTCAACTTTACAAGCATGAGAGATCCCAATTTGGATGTTCAAGATAAGGGTTTATGAAGCCTAAAAAGCTAAGTGAGTAAAGAAATAATGTGGCACAGATGCATGAACACCTCAAATAACTTGCAGGAAATGTCCTTAATTACCAGTGCTGAAAAGAGTCAGTTATAAACCAAGGATTATGGCATTCTTTCATTTCAATGTAGAAGAATTTTGGTTGTTGACATTTTTGCCTTGATTTTAATTGTATAATAGTTTTGTGGCCACAGATTTTTTTTTTTATTTTTTTATTTATTTTTTTATTTTTTTATTTTTTTTAATGTAGTAGTAATACCTGTTTGAGCTGTCCAAATTACTTCTGAACAGTTCTGGGTTTTTTTCTTCAATCTACAGAGATACATATGTATACACACATACTTTTGTATGAGTGTATGTGTATGGATATAGATACATATGCCCATACATACACACATATACTTTTTTTACTGGAACACAGATGTCATATAAAAATTGGAAAATATGTTTGTATTATCACAAAGGAAAAAGCTTCTAAGTTGATTGATGCCCAAGATATAGAGAAAATAGCAGAACATGTTGTGAGTAGGCACAATGCATCCTTATACATATGTTTAGGGAAACAGTAAATACTGGAACAGCTTGCAATAGCTGTATGAAAGCCTGAATATTTCAACTCCTAAACTTCCTTTACATGTAGCCTTTTACTGTGGTCTGTGCATGCTGTGCTGTAACTTTAACCTCCAATAATACGTTTTCTGCCTATAACATGTGAAGGTTCAATATGGGGCTTCCTGATAGAATGCCTGATTGCTCCTGACCTGATTTTACTACAAGCCATAATGTATCTGGTGCTTCTTCAGAGATGACAGCCATATAGTTATGGGACTTACTTCTTCCAATAAAAACAAATTCTTCATCCACTCCACAAAATGTAAAGCTTCTGGACTCTCCTGAATGTGTTGTCTAAATGTGTGACAGCACCAATCAACTAAGAAACCCAAAGGAATACATTCCCTTTCCCATAGATTTTCTTGTCAATAAGAGTGTGTGTATGTGTATTTTCTGACCATTGTAGATTTCAGAAGATCACCAATAATCATACTCATAAGACTGTCCCTGTGTGTAATACAGCTTTAATGATAGGATTTGAAGACATCTTCTAGTGATTTCTCTTATCAGAAACTCAAGAGTAAACCCTGCCTACTGGAAGGGAGCTTCCACTGCTATGGAAAATCTATCTGCTTTTATCTCAGCGCATGTGTCAGTATCTCATCTACTTGTCCATGTACCTCAGTGCACGTACCTCTCTTTATTCTTCTGCAGGCACTATCTATTTAGAAAATAAGTATTGGGAGAGTTTGCACCAAGGGTCAACAAAGTCAATAAGAGGCAGCCCCTAATTCTAATGGTATACTTCATGCTACATATTCATAATTACTATTTATTCACTAATTGGAGACAATTTTCACTTGTTAAACAGCAAAGAATTCTAGAGAACTGCAATACTGCTGAAGATGGTGTTTGTTGATGCCTTGATCCCCATGTTGATATTTAGTCAATAAATTTAGTCAAGTCTTATAAGCCTTTCATGCACCAAAGACTGCTGTTCATGCTCTTCACGTTTCTTATGACATCTTACCATTTCACTGATTTACAGAAAATCAGTTCATCAAGCCCTGCTCCATCTGTATGCACTTGTTAGCATCCAATACTTCTTCAGCTTTCTAGGTGAGAATGTACCCCTCCACACCCTTTTTTGGGGATCTATATCCTGTATCATCATTATAGATTTTTTATTTGGGCTTATAATGTGATTTAAAATTGTATTTCATATTGGTCTATCAGTAAGAAATACTGACATATAATTATTAAGATTTTTTTTTTTTATTTGCATCGTGCCTTGAAAGAAAAAAGGATGATGTCCTTATTTCCCTTTCTTTACATCCTCCTCATCAAGGACAAAACACCTTGCCAAAGGAGTTGGAATAAGAAAGAGTATAGTAAAGCTTTTAGCTCTTGATGCCTTAAAGTGAGTGGATTAAGTGAGTTTTCCCTTGCCACCTCATTATCATCACAACCCCTTTTAGACTCTGTCTGTCAGCTACTTGTGATGTGCATAGGTTGTCCTGTGCTGCAGCCAGTCCTTATCTTCTAACATAGCATTAGTTTTAATTTTATCAGATGTTTGGGATTTCAGATCTCTCTTTGATCTCTAAAACAACTTTTTTTTGAAGAGGTGATAAAAATAATGAATTGCAAATCACCTTTGATAGTTCTGAGATTTTAGTACAGGTATTAGGAAGGATAACATAATACTCCACAGGAAGTTGAAGCTTTTTGAAAACCACTGTAAAGCTTCTTATTAAGAATAAAGTTCCCAGAGAAGACCTAATTGTCTGGGAAACTAGTGCTTACATTCAGTTGCACTTGGAAAAGGTATGAAGAGTTATTTCAAACCTTACAATGTTTCTATCATGAATGTGTAGTTCTGGGCCCTGAGGGCACTGCAGGGCCTACTGTCCCTATTGCACCCTGGCTGCCATGCTCCTGCCTAGGGTGGTGGGATGTGACCCAGCCCTTGTGGCACCCTGACGATATATTTCCATTGGCTTTAAAATTTGTCAGTCAGTCAACTTTTTAGATCAACAGCTAAAAAAGCTATGAGACAAGTATGGAAAAGCAGAGGTAATGAATACAAAGGGAGAGGAGAACTTCGTAATTCTTCCTTTGTTGCCAGACCTACAAAAGCATCTTGGAAAAATCAATATTAAACCCTGAGGTTTCTGCAGGGAGAGAACACTGCACAGCACAGAGGGAGTTCTACAGAGATCTTTGGGAAGGAAATTAGCTGTTGTCATACAGTAGGTGTCTTCAGCTCAGGAATCTTTTAGGCATGTTAACACAACACTTTACTGATCTACTGTATACTGTCTCCAGAGAATGCTTTCTGAATTATCTCTTCTTTAGAGCGTTTTCTCCAGTTCATTTGTGCATTTTCCTCAGTTACTTGAGCATCGTTTGTAAAGCTTGGACTGATTGCATTGATGTTTGTCTTAGTGAAACTTAGGATGGTCCTAGAATGCTTCTTTTTTTCATTTGGTGACATGGTAATTCCTTCGTGCCTTCAACATTATCCTGAAATAAAATTGAAATCATCTAAGTAGAACACAGAACAGTATCATAACAGATTTGCTGTTTCCTGGTTTTTGTGTTCAAGAGTTCAACTTGACTTTATGTATTCAGTTCGAATTGCACACCACAGATTTCACAGATTTCACAGAACGGTAGGGATTGGAAGGAACCTCTGGAGGTCATCTAGTTCAACCTCACTGCTAGAACAGGATCACCTACAGCAGGTTGCATAGGATCGCATCCAGGTGTTTTTTAATATCTTCAGAGAAGACTCCGCAACCACTCTGGACAACCTGTTCCAGTGCTTGGTCACCCTCAGAATAAAGAAGTTTTTCCTCATATTGACATGGAACTTCCTGTGTTGCAGTTTGTGCCCATTGCCCCTTGTCCTGTCACTAGGCACCATTGAGAAGAGTCTGGCCCCTTCCTCTTGACATCCACTCTTTAGATATTTATAAGTATTAATAAGATCCCCTCTCAGTCTTCTCCAGGCTAAACAGACCCAGATCTCTCAGCCTTTCCTCATACAAGACATGTTCCAGTCCTCTAATCATCTTTGTAGCCCTCCACTGGACTCTCTCCAGTAGTTCCCTGTCATTCTTGAACTGGGGAGCCCAGAACTGGACACAATATTGCAGGCATGGCCTTAGCAGGGCAGAGCAGAGGGGGAGGATAACCTCCCTTGTCCTGCTGGCCACGCTCTTCTTAATGCACCCCAGGATACCATTGCCCTTCTTGGCTACAAGGGCACACTGCTGGCTCATGGATATCTTGTCCGCAAGGACTCCCAGGTCCTTCTCTGCAGCGCTGCTTCCCAGCAGGTCAACCCCTAACCTGTACTGGTGCTTGGGGTTATTCCTCCCTAGGTACAGGACCCTACACTTGCCCTTATTGAATTTCATAGGGTTCCTCTTTGACCAATTTTCTATCCTGTCCAGATCTCACTGAATGGCAGCACAACCTTCTGGTGTTTTGGACACTCCTCCCGATTTAGTATCATCAGCAAACTTGCTGAAGGTACACTCTGTCCCCTCGTCCAGGTCATTGATGAATATGTTGAATAAGACCGAAACAAGTACTTGCCCATGTGGGCAAGGCTACTGGGGCAAACCACTAGCTACAGGTCTCCAACTAGACTCTGTGCTGCTTTTCACAACCCTCTGAGCTCTGCCATTCAGCCAGTTCTCAATCAACCTCACTGTCCACTCATCCAACCTACACTTCCTAAGCTTACTTATGAGGATGTTATAAGAGACAGTGTCAAACATCCAGTGCTCTCCCTTCATCCACCCAGCCAGTCATGCCATCATAGAAGGCTATCAGATTGGTCAGGCGTGATTTCCCCTTGGAGAATTCATGCTGACGACTCCTGATAACCACCTTCTCCTCCACATGCTTATTGATGACCTCAAAAATTGTTGTTCCATCACCTTTCCAGGATGGAGGTGAGGCTGACTGGCCTGTAATTTTGGGGGTCCTGCTTCCTGCCCTTTTTGAAGACTGGAGTGACATTGGCTTCCCTACAGTCCTCAGGCATCTCTCCTATTCTCCATGACCTTTCAAAGATGATGGAGAGCAGCTTAACAATAACATCTACCGGCTCCCTGAACACTCATAGATGCATCCCATCAGAGCCCATGGATTTATGGATGTCAAGTTTGCCTAGATGTTCTCTAATCCGATCCTCCTCAACCAAGGGAAGGTCTTTCTTTCTCCAGACTTTCTCTCCTACCTCCAGGATCTGGAGAACTTAAGCCTGTCTTTTAATCCATAGGAAATAGATAAAATATACTCAGAGCCCATCAAAAGCAAAACAGACACATCTAGCTTTTTAGAAGCCTTTGGTTGTAGTCCTGTGTTTCTCTCCCCTTAAATGCATTTAAAATTACAGCCATAGTTCCCCAAATAGCATTTTACTCTTGCAGATCAAACACTGTGATGTTCAGACCAAACTAACAAAAGGTGAACTTCTGATTAAGGTGAGGCACATCTGTCCATGTAGATGTGGACTGTTAATCTCCCTGCCACCTCTTGTGTCTCTAGAGTATCAGTCACCCCTCAGAGCTGAAAGTGAGCCTGTGATGAACATTTTTCTGCCAACCTAGCTGCTATAATTTAATTTGCTTTTTCTAAGGATACCACATCTCTCAGCATTGGCTGTTGGCGTTGGGAAGAAGTGGAAAGTGGAAGCAGGAGGCTTGATGAGTAGATTGACCAACTCCATCATCGCAGTAACTACTTTATAAATCCACTTAGCAACTTCAGTAGGGCTGCAGAGCATCATGGAAAAATGATTTTCACCCCACCTTGGGAGAACAGAGCAATGTCTACAAATATCTGTGAGCTCATATATGGTTGCTCGCACCATAAATCAGCTGTTCCTCAGCAATCCTTTAGCCATTGACATTTTGACTCTGTTCAGTTCAGATGTACAAACAATATCTCTTCAAAAGTTCTGATTTGTCTTCCAAGACACAGAAACAAAACAGAGTTCTACAGCTGACACAACTTCAGGAAAGACAGGAAACTCAGATTCACAGGGAAGCTCTGGCCCCTCAGGGAAGATAGCCTCCTCTACAGAACTAATGACAAATCCTGTCCAACAGTCAACATCTGTTTTCTCTGACTGCAAAGGTTCATGGTCACAGTAGTGAACAGTATCTATTTTATTTGCTGGTTCCTCTCTTGTGTGCTATGTTTCTTAAAGACAAACAAGTCAGGTGGACTGCTGTAGACAGAAACAGAGATTCCTTCTCCCATGGGAACAACGAAGCGTGCAAAGGGAAAAGAACATTCCAAGGATGGTCTGGAGGAGGTGCACTCCTTTTACCGAGGGACCAGAGGGATTTTGTGGAGTTTAGTGCTCCACAGAAAGCTATTAAATAGACTGAAATTGCTCCTAGAAGCAAAGACATGCCTTCATTGACATAGTCAATTGATTATAAAACATTTTTATTTCATTTCTACTTCGTGTGACATAGTCATTTTAGAATTTCTCTGTTTAAAAAGTGAAATGTTCTACTTATATTTCAGGCAGTCCAATCTTTTTATAAGTTTAAAGGCCTTTAGCTCTTTTGGAGTGTTTTGGTGTTGTTGTTGTTGTTTTGGGGTTTTTGCGGGTTTTTTGGTGGGTGGGTTTTTTTGTTTGTTTGTAGGGTGGGTTTTTTTGGTTTGGTTTGGTTTGGTTTGGTTTTGGTTTTGTTTTGGTTTGGTTTGGTTTGGTTTTTTTTGTGTATGAAAAGTCCTAGAAATATCTACCTCAAAGCTTTGACTAACTAAAGATCTTGTCAAAGTTACCAAGGCAGAGAAGAAGCTATGACCCCAGTGTAAGACTGCTGGGAATGAGCCTGGCCACTTTTTGCCCTTTTCTTTTAAATGGTAGTGGCACAGAAGAGGACAACTTCTGCCACTGGATTATAATGAAAGGATAGGTACTACAGACTTCTTGACACATCCTTCCCAGAGAAAATTCCAGAACACAAAGGACCCTTAAAAAAAAACAAAATCCATTTTGCACTATTTCTTCTTGCTGTCTTTTCTATTTTTGTAATATATGCCTTGTTTTCTCCTAATATTGCCCACCAGTCTCATGTTTCAGAAATCTGTGCATGTCACCTCTTTCTTAGATCTATGGTTAGCTACTCAGCATCGCCTGCCTCTGGTGAACGTAGTGAGCCAGTGGGCTGTTTCTTCTAATATACCTACACCTTATACTCTTGGGAAAACTAGATCTTAGGACTGTTTGAAGTTAGTTATCTCTATTGACCATCCCTGTCTCAATGGTGAAAGTTTCAGTAGGACTCCTGACTTTCACTAATGTCTGCTTCTTTCTCCTGGCTGGGTGTTTGCACTTTTTGCTTCTCTGGATCTTTGAGAGTGGTAGATGTTAAGAGAGGTATGTATTTTGGAGAATGGAGAAGGATAACAGACCTTCCAGGAGATATCCTAGAGGGTTCCTGGACTAAAAGGTTCTGCCATTGGAGTTCGAGATCTCCAGAGGCTTGATGTCTTAGAGATATCTGTTGTAAGTCTGACCAAAGGGCTCATTTTCAGCTGTCAGGAAGCACTTGTCAGAAATGAGAAATGAGTGTGAAGGGAGATGATTGCAATGTCTTGTGAAGAGAAGAGAGGAAATGCTTTTCAGTTAGCATTCAGGAATGCAGAAGGGAGTGTGTATGTGCAGGAGAACAGGTAGGACACACTCTATCTGCTGAATCCAGGCAATTTTGAATAGTGGTTCCAAAAGCAGAGGAGTTAGCTGTTGGATGATTTGTTCTGGATGAGATATGAGCCAAAGCTGAGCTGGTACGTGACTTTGGTGATGGGAAAAGGCCCTGGAAACTTGTCACGGATATTGATGAATCCTGCATTACTGCTACAGACAGCCATCAAATTCATGGGACAGACCTTCTGTCAGCTGACATGTACAGTATCCCATTAGCTATCCATAGCTTTCTAGACATCTGTCTTTTCAGACAAATTCATGTAAAAGCATGGTTTATTGCTCTGTGAGGAAAATGGTGAGCAGTTCTGTTCAGTTGCAGACTACCTTCATGAATTTGCACAGGGTCTGGTTTGTGTGGACTGGCTGCCCATGCATGAAGAGTAGTTGGTGGGTCTTCAGGAGATATGTTTACATGTTTTGCATGGTTTCTACACCAACAAAGACGTACAAAAGTAATAGTGCTGTAAAGTTTTGGCTTTGGGGCAGTGTTTCTTACTGCTGGTTTCATCCATAATATCAATGAAGCTGAAGCATTGTTACAGGAATGTGGTTTCTAGGACAAGGTAGCTTCAGCCTAACAATGGCCCTGCATATTTACCTATGAAAAGCCATATGCTTGATTGGCCACTTGCCCAGTGACTAAGGCAGGCACTCAAGACACAAGTCTTGAGTCTCCCATCATTCGCATATGTTTGTGGCTCCTCCCTGATCTCTAGCCTATGCTCCAGCTTTCTTCTGCATCTCCATAGTTGCTGGTTCTCCATTCTAATGTCCCTGTCCCCCATCCTGATCATCTAGCCTCATCTTAATGCCTGTTGTAATCTTAATAGCTATTGGAGAACAAACTGGAAACCCAATAACTCTCTCAAGGACAAAGACAATGCACAAGGGACTGAAAGTTTTTATACAAACATGCGAGTGCTATTCTCTGGAAGCCTTAGGTTGGTTTTTACTGAGTGGGCATAGGTTGGGCTGCCTGATTCATTTGGCAGAGGTGTAGGCTTGTGATATAGTTCTGATGTAGGATTGCAACAGGGTTGGGGTAAAGTTTCAGACGGTGAAGACCTTTGCATCTGTGGGAGAAACATGTTAAGATTCTTATGAGATGAATAAATAAAGAGGACCTTGCTCCTAAATCTGCCTAGGCAAGTAAATTGGGGAGATGAAGATGATCTGTACTATGTAAAGTTATATATGTTCTTAGACAGTTTGTGGCAGATGTATATCTCTGAACTCTAGATCTGTTCATTGAATACGTACATAATGAACAGATTAAATAAAATAATTAATTTAATCATAAATAATTCTATAAACTCCTTAAACTTTGAGAGTATTTTCTCCAACTGGAACAGGGTCTCTTGATAATTAATGGAAAGTTACATTTACAGGGAAATATATGACACAGCTGGCAACTTTTTTTTTTTTTCCTGAGACTCCAAAAGAGTCTAACCTCTTCCACAAATGGAACAAATGAAAAGACAACTAACTTGTAGTCCTACCAAAAAGATAAATGTAAGATCTATTGATATAAAAATAGAGAGATATCTTAGGTTTTGTTCCTAATGTACAACCAAACTGTGGTTGTCTTTTGGTTTTTATTTGGGTTTTTTTGTGGGGTTTTTTGGTTTGGTTTGGTTTGGTTTTTTTAAACAAAAGGAAAAACTAGTCCCCTCACACACACAAAAAAAAAACCCCAAAGCCAGAAGAAAAACCCCCAAACCCAAACAAACAAACAAAAAAACCAAACCAAACCAAAAACACAAAGAAAAGAGACAAAAGCAAGCAGTTACACTTAAGGCATTGGGTAGGTTTTGGCTCTTTTTTTATTTCCTTTAGGTTTCCTTCGCTGAGCCAAACTGGTTTAATAATTTCACTAAATTATATTGTCTTAATGCTGAACTGTTACACAATGTTCCTCCTCACTAATGAGTTTAAAATATGCAGTTTTCTGGAGTTGAATGGTATAAGCTCACCCCTCCAGCCACGTCCCTACATCCTCTATTGTATGTTCAGCAATGACTCCTAGCCTTTAAAGCCAAAGAAATCATGCAGTGAGTGGATGTTCCTTTATTGTCTCCAATCTAAGCAATTTTGCTGTAATTCTGATTACTACAAGATCTTAGTGCATTACAGACTTGCCTCTAGGCTCAGCCATTTTGCCACAGGCTTTCTACATTCTCATGTAGGACAACTGACTCTTGGTGGTCATGGTATTCTTCTAGTCCCACCAAGCCAAGAGACTGAGATTATGACCAATGCATCACATGTATGTCATTAGACCCTCAAAGACCCAGTGTACATTGTTGTATACAAAGCAAGCTGCTTATAACTACCAAAATGTTGAAGTGCCAAAACTCTCTCCAGCTCCTATTGAACTAAGTCTGTGTTTTAGATTTGTTAGAAGTGGCTTATCTGCAAGCACAGTCTGTACCTAGTGATTTTACCCACTCAGACGGAGGTAATAATATTTAGTGGAAAGAATAATGTTTGGAACAGCACTCTTTACAAGTGCATTATTTTTATGCATTTCAGCTCTCTAATCTTATTGTTTAGTCCTTGAAATCAAACAATGAGAAGCTTGAGAGGCCAAGTCAAAACAAACAGGTGATGACAGAATATTAGTATCTGTCAGTGTACACAGGTGAGATGGAAAATCAGAAAACAGAACATTTAGATACAAGTAAAGTCTATGGAATAAAGGGCACTTTCAGAGTCTACTGTCACCAGAGATCAGATTCATTAACAGCTTGGAAATCAGAGGAAAAACAAGATGGTGATGATGTTTTCCTCTGTAATAATCAGTGAATGTGTTAGGCATAAATGAGTTATGTTGTTACGCAAAAGGTTTGATAGTGTAGCTTTTGCTAAAATTTCTGTGACATGTCATTTTATACTCTTCTGCCCTTCCATCTATCCAGTTACTCATCTACTATTTTGCCTAGTTTTGTCAAATATATCTTGCAGTTATTCCACAATGACTGATGCAATGATTTATGTATATCTATATAGATAGAGATCTGTCTCTTACCTTTAAAAGGATGATTTGCAGGAAGAACGCAGTCTCTTATTTAGTCAGTTGGTAATTTTTAATTTTCTTTTAATTCAAACCCCATTTGTATTGCACTGATCTGAATTTCTGTTGGCATTCACTGCTTTACCCAGAGAGGTGAGATTGTGGTTCCTCAAGCATGAGGCAGTAATTTAAACTATTGATGAATTAACTGTTTGGTTCTCAGCATACAACTTCAACACTTATTTAGGGATGATCAAAGTCACATTTGAATTTATTTTAGATAGAGCCTTGTGTATATATTTTCTACCTTAAAAAATGTATGCAGTATTTGAAGTCTGTCAGCTGATAATGCTTGAATATGACTGTGTGTTATGCAACAAAACACCAAATATGCCATACTTATACTATTCTCTGATAGTCTGTAACAAAATATCATTCCTTTGGTGAACTTAAAGAATTGCATTGGAAAAATGCATTGCCATTGAAGTGACATTCAAGTTTATCACACAACTTCAAAGACAAGTCTAACTGGAGGACATATTTGACTGTACAGTAAGGAAGAACAGATATGGTAAAATAAACAAGACTTATCACGTTACATTTTCCACAAATAAATCACAGTAATGAAGGCTTGTTTTTCCCGTGCTTGCCACTAGGAAAAGGTTCAATTGGAGAGGCAGTCATCAACAGTGAATACCTAAATAAATATATAAATTCATAAACATTTTCTTTTTGATATGTGTAATATCAAGAAGGATTTCCCATACCTGCTGTTGCTACTTTCACTGTTAATAAAACTCTCTCTGACTCACTGTTGAGGTGGAAAGTGTAAACATTCAGGACATGATTTCAACTAACAGGCTTATAAAGTGTTCTCTTTCTCTGATAAAACAGAGCTGGATGATGCTACACATTTTGTACTTATGCAGCAGTAGGTAAGCTCTATAAGAGTTGGTGAGATATCTTTGTTCTAAGCTGACAAATATGAGTTTTATGGTAACATTTTCCCATATGTTTAAATCATAGTCTGCAGTAAGACATTAATATGACTTGCATTGTGTTCCTTTTATTTTTATTTTTTTTTAATTGCAAAACTATTTATATTTGCTTTGAAAACCTAAATTTCAGGGTGTAGTTTAGCTACAAATGTACTGCAGGTGACCTTATCCTACTCTCACCCACACCAGTGTTAAAAACAAACAAACAAACAAAGTGTCAATATTTTAAGTGTTTCTTCTTAGATATTTCTATTCATGAAGATCAGTGAATGTTATATTAGTTAATAAATCAAAGATATCTGATCAAATGGGATCCATGAGATAACTTTATTTTCTGCAAATTCAATTTAAACAAACTAGTTTTTGAGAAACATCTCTAAACTCAGATGAGATAATGACATATCACAGGATTTACTATAGAAGTGTGCTAAATCTGGGAAATTAATCTAATTTTCTGTAGATGGCATGGTGCCTCTTCCCTGTGGTCATGCACCATACCAACAGAAGTAGCTGGTTCTCACCTTCCAGTCATGAAAACAGCCCGAGGAGGTGGGAGTCGAAGTTAAGGGAAATATTCTTGACTAGAGGTATAATGGTCTCAGGGAATTTAAAAAAAGCTGTAAAGTACTTCTCCACATGAGTAAATACGTTTCCATTGGCTGCTTTTCTGGACTTATTCTCTCAGAAGTCATTTTTGATCTTTTAAAAAAATAAAGTAATTAAAAATTGTAGTACTATTGGATTCTTTTATTGTAGTCATTTCCCTATTTTGGCCTAATCAGAATGATAATAAAAGTGTATGTCTCATTTTTGCAACCTGACAAAACAAACTGCAGTGATAGGTCCCAGAAAAGCTACATATATTTGAAGTTGCCAAAAATAACATTTTGATCAATAGTAATGGAGTTGAGGGTTTTTTGGACGTGGGTTTGTTGTTTGGTTTCTTTGTTTGTTTGTTTGTTTTATTTTGAGGTGAATTATACACTTTCTGGGGTTGTTTAAATGGAAGAAGACAGAGCTGAATTATTTACTTAATAAAAAGCATCATTTCTTGAGTAGTCAAGTATCATTTAGTCAACATTACTCTCTCCTTGAATGCTGCTCTGGAAACTACAGCACCTGTAAATATTTTCTGATTTCTGTTGCTGCATATCTATACTAATGGTCAGCATCCTGGATGATGGTTTGTGCAGATTCTCGTTTATTCAATGTCTGAAGAAGTGACAAATTCCAATGGAAGAGATCTACTTTAGTAGGAGAGATAAAGAAAGATCAGTATGTAACAGTGCATCAAAATACAAGTCACAGATCTGTATTGCCCAAGAGGAAGACCATTAAATTTAGCTGCAAAAAGAGCAATAAGTTAGAACTGAGCAGAGCAACTGCAGTCTGTGAAAGTCACAGAAGTTTCAGAGCTATTCTGTACATCATCATGCACAGCAACAGCACTTGAAGTGCTCTGCCACTGCTGCTGATACAGCATCTCAGCAGCAACATATTACTGTACTTAGTTTCCAAATATATTTATGGGAGAGCCCTGGAAATCCCATGATTGCTAATGTTCTCAGAGAAGAGATCCACTTACATTTCCCCAGTGATACCTATACAGTATGGCAATCTATTAGATCAACTATTCCTTTTAGCTAACATATTTTAACCTGTGCTGAACCCGTGATGAGATAACTGATGGAATAAAGTTACTTGCAGAAGAAAGTCAACAAAAGGACCATTTCCCAGCAAGGATAAGGTACTGTTTACAAGGGCATGGAGTGATAAGACAAGGAATAATCACCTTAAGCTGAAGGAGGGTAAATTTAGATTAGATATGAGGAAGAAATTTTTCTCTCTGAGGGTGGTGAGGCGCTGGAACAGGTTGCCCAGAGAAGCTGTGGCTGCCCCCTCCCTGGCAGTGTTCAAGGCCAGGTTGGATGGGGCTTTGGGCAACCTGGTCTAGTGGAGGGTGTCTCTGCCCATGGCAGGGGGGTTGGAACTAGATGATCTTTGAGGTCCCTTCCAACCCAAACCATTCTGTGATTCTATGATTCTATGCCTTGTATACAGTAGCAAACAGAAGTGAAGAGAAAACAGCAGTAGCTGAGCTGTTCATTATTATAATACCTCATGTCAGTACTGTGGAAAATAAAAAGTCATGGAAGAATAGAACGGAAATAATTAGAATAATCCAAAAGATACAGGCACTCCAGCCATTGCACTACCAGAAAACAGAATTGGAAGGACTTATTTATTTATTTATTTATTTATTAAATTACCTTTTGTTATTAATCCTGTACTGATGGAGACTGCTAATGTAACAATCAAAGTATTAGTTCTGGAGAACACAAAAAAAATGGAAATTATTGATTTTAAGTAAAATTTCACTTAAATATTAAACTTTTTCTGAGATTAGTCAAATATACAACTAATGACATTGCTTCAACGATAAGCACACATTAGAATAATTAAATTCATGCTTGATTGAAATCAGTTACAGTAAGGATAGGCATTCCACACTGGAAAAATTGTTAGCATCACATTTGTTAAAAGCTTAAGGTTGCTGCATATGGGGAAAAACATCTTCACTGAGTTACTGGATTTAGTTGAGATTTATTACAGTTTATGTAAGCAATATAACCCTTTAGTGCTAGGACAACAGCTTTATGATGATTTATATCATTGTTGAGACTAGAATCTTTTTTGGCCACATAGTGATTTCAATCCCATTTTCAGTAAAAAGATTTCTGAGGATCATGCTTTTCTTTACTCTCGCTTGAGGGAGAAAGAGAGAAAATCAGAAAACTTAAAGGTGACTTTCTCTACAGAAAATGAATTTGAATTTTTTTTAATTTTATTTTTAATCCATAGTGGAGTGAAAACAAAACTTGAAACCTCCACAAGGGTGTAAATTGAAACTATCTTTGCTAACTTTTGTGATAATCACAATAGTAGTAGGCTAGATATGCTACAGCTTTAGAAACAAGTGGTGAAAACACTTGAGCATTTAGAACCTGTAAGATTTTTATTAATTCCTAGATACCACATCAATAACATGAAGGAATACTATGTTAGATTAATGGGAAAGGAGAAACAGAAATGTGGTAAAATAAAAATTTTAAAAAAAATAAAATTCTACCTTGCAATATCATTATTCTTTTGGAATGCACAGAAGACAGATTAGACTCAGCCAAAGGATGCGTTTGTTCTCAGCTCTGGTTCTTCATTAAACACAGAAAGTAGTGCCATCTTTCTACACTGCTTGTGACAAAACTATTAATGCAGTGGCCATCACCTTAGGCATTCTCTTCAAAGAGGACATGTTATATGGGGCTATGCAGTAGTAGAGCTCAACAGCTGCAGGACTGGTAATCTTTAGTCACCTGTAACTGCACATGGTAACCACTTTTTATATGTATAACATCTTATCAGTATATTTTAACTTCCCAAAATATTCCTCAGCCAAAGATATTCTGATATTGTCTCTGCTGGTCTTTTGACATTGCCCTGATGGAAACACTGTATCTGAACTTCTGAAAAGCTACAAATTGAATTTCCCTATTTTGCTGATTTCAGTCTCATGTATTTCAGTGCATGAACCACACAGAGCTTTTCATAAATTTACTAACCTCAAATTAAGGGCAAAAAGGTTTTGGGGTGTAGGGTTGTTTTGGGGTTTTCTGTTGTTTGGAGGGAGGGGGAAGAAATTTGCCCTTCTTTTGGTCTTGAGAGGGAAAAATTCTAGCAATTAATAATCCTATTCTAAATCTCATTCATTCTTATTCATTGTTATGTATCTTTTTGTTGACTGCCCATACAATTCAATAGTTCCTTCCCTTCCCTTGAACTCATTTTGGGAGATATTTATAGTTAGGAATGATTCCTCTTTCAGCTTTCCTCCAATTTAAACAATCAAAATCCTTCTGGTCTCTTCCTGCAAGAGTCAATGAATAATACATATAAGTTTATAGGTCCTATAGAAATAATAACTAGAGATGCTTGAGCTCTGCTCAGGTTTTCAAATCATAATGAGTTAATTTTAATACTTTTTGAATTTGGAATGTGAAAAAATGTTTCATCTGCATCCTCTTTTGACTTTTTTTTTTTTTTTTTTT